>PNRQ01000109.1:0-113157 GCA_003439915.1 Trichoderma atrobrunneum | reverse complement strand
CTGGTCGCGCGAGGCCGCAGCGGAACAGCGGCGGAGGTCCGGGATGCAATGGAGGCCGGTATGTGTAAGGACGGATTGGCTGGTCCTGAGGCCGAGTGCGGACGATGATGCTGGTATGGCCCAGGATAACTTTTTTTTGGTGATGGCGGAGGGAAAAGTCCAAAAAGCTGGAGCACCCGCAGCCTGGCAAAAAGTTGATGTGCTGGACTGGAACCAGACGGTACCTGCCGGCGGCGCCAAGTGACTAGGGGAGTGGCCCCGTCGAGAAGTACAGCGCAGGTACTCCGTAATTGCTTAGCTGCAGCGCCCCGGCCGTCTCTCAGTCACATCAAGTCCGTCCGTGACAGCAAATGCACCGCCGGCGAATTACTGGATAATCAATTTGGTTGTCCTTGTTCCTTGTCCTTGTCCTGTCTTTTGTTTGTTTGTTTGCTTGTTTCCCCCCCTCTCTGTTCTATTCATCTACTCAGCGTCTATATATATGAATCACTCCCCCAGTGATACTTGGGCATTCATTAATAAAATCCTGCACAATTCGCTGCTCCGTGCTGGCTGTTCTGTATGCAAGCTCGCGGCTGCCAATCGCCGGCGCCGCCCAGCTGCAGGCCGTGTCCAAACAGACCCAGAAATGGCCCAGACGGCCCCCAGACGTTGCACCAGAAAAAGCCCACAAGGCGCGGAGTCCAAGAGGCGAGGGCAGCCACAGTGGGGTCCCTGAGCGCTGATTGGCTCTGCAACGCATGGGATGTCACGTGAGGAGGCTGGCTTTGACTTTGGACCAATCACAGGCAGCCAAAAAATATTCAGAAGCGGGGTATCATCAAGCTGCGACTGTGGGAATCCTCCGCCATTGCCGCTGCTGATTGGCCGGCTGCGGTGGAGGGCGTCGGTCTCATGGCAAGGTGCAGCACTAATGCCGCTCTGCGCAGCGGAGCTACTGAGTTTGTCTGCACCAGAGCAGGTACTTGGCCTCTACTTGCGTCTACTTGGGCCAACTTGTGCCTTGGTGGCGGCCGAGGAAGCATTTCGTCGCAAGAAAGCACACACGAGCTAGCACAAACAAATGCGCTCCGTAGGACAGTCTGTTATTACGAGTACTCCTAGAACGGCTGCTAGTGCCTCAATCTGTGACTCTTGTGTACACTTACAAAGTACGACGCTCCATGTGATATCAGCCACAGCCAGCCGTGCAAGGGGCGACTGTTTTCCGTTTTGCCGTTCTACCATGTTCGTATTAGTCAAGTCAGCCATGAGTTTGTATGTATCAGTCCTGCGTAATTCATACCTAGCTTAGAGGTACCAAGGTATGGAAAGATTCTAGGCACACATATTCGCAGCGCAACCACAACGTATGTACCTCTACACCAACACGGCATCTCTCTTCCATGTTGAATGTGCCTTACTAAGCACACGGCTCACGCTCACCCTCCCAAAGCCCAGCAGAGTCAGAACAGAAGCCTCCCATCATGTCATCAATGCTCTCTTCTCAAAACCCATCACGACATATCTGACTCCCCCCTTCAGTTAAACCAACTCATCTCACATCTCATGCGACCAGCCTCGGCATCGGTGGATCGTGCTGCATCTGCCAGATACGGCGTAGTGCCGGCCAGCTGGAGCTAGCCCCTGGCCGTTGCTCTTATTCCATTGAATGGATCTTATCAGAGACAAATCGGAATCGCCTGTCTCATCAGTCAACGTGGCACGTCTCGACACCGCCTTAGACATCCAGTCAAGTCACCCAATTGCTCTGTGCCTGACGTGAGATTAGCTTGAATAAGCTTTGTCGCCAATCGGGAAGCGTCAGACACTTTTCCTAGCCGGGCATATTTGCTGGCGCCCCAATTCTTCTGTCGTTTTCTGGAAGCGTGGGGTAAGGGCCAACTTACAGTCTTCCTTAACTGCTTTCATTCATCTACAAGTGATTCCTGAATCAGCAATCCTTGTTTGAGCATTGAATCCATCGTCAACCGTTCATACTCTCTCCGTTGTTATTGGTCCCTTTCTCTGTGTGGGTTGTTGCTATCCAGCGCATTTGTGTGACACTGCGTAGACTGCGTGTCATCATGACGGACACCACGCCAACGCAACCACCCGTCAAAAGGACGCTGAAACCGGTCCCCGATCGTGGGATTCGGGTGCAATCTTCCAAAACAAAGTCCAGTCATCAATTTGCTCCTCCCGGTTCTTTACCGGAGCCTGGTGGGTGCTGCGCTGACTCGCCATCCCAAAGCGTACAGTATCACTTACATGACTTGTCAGAAACCATCCAAATCAACACCACTTCAATACCACAACCATTTCTGGAGCCGGACAAGTTGGAGCAGTGGAAATGAAGCACAAAGAATATCTAATTAGTATTACGACTCTCGGCTTTATTGACTTCACTCACGAGCTTTCGGCCGGAATTACAACCACTTGGCGTCTGAGCTCCGAAGCCACCTGACTAATTCGGCTCCGGTTCGTAATCACTGGCCGTGATACGCGAGAATTTCCGGGGTATGAAGGGATTCGATGCTCACAAAGAACTTACTCACGAGGCTTGGGGGGTCACCACAGCCTCTTTGCCGTGCTTGATGCTACAGTGCCGTTTCTCAGAGCCGACGCTATATCGATAATTCCATGCTAAGGTAGTGCTGGGTTGAATCTGGAACCGACCCCGCACAGACCAAGGTAGATCGCCATCTCAAATTCTATCATCGGCTCGGCTAGGAAGTGGGTTGAAAAGACTCCTTGCTCAAGGCATCCGGAGAGGATAAATAGCTGCAATCAAGACAAAAGAGTGTTGGCGATACTCGTTGCAGGACTTCTTGGCCTCGATTGCATTTGGGAGCTTTACAACTTTTATTTTTTCCATCTTTTCTTGTTTTTCTTCCTCGCTCCAACAATACCAGGCCAAAGCATATAAAATGTTCCTAGGAGACACCAAGGACGCGCATGTCGTGCCTTTCATTATTAATGGCCAAGACTACCATCCAGAGAGATCTTTTGATGTCATATCTCCTGTAACGGGCAAAGTATCACACCGTTGCGGTGCTGCCACTGTAGCAGATGCCACCGCGGCTGTCGATGCGGCTGCAGCGGCCTTCAAGACATGGAGAAAGTCAACACCTGCTCATCGTCGAGACATTTTACTCAAGGCCGCCCATATCATTCAGCAAAAGACGGATGAGTTGGCTGAGATTATGTCACACGAGACGGGGGCTGCGACACCCTGGGCTCTCTTCAACATCAACACGGCGGCAGACCTGATTAGAGACGCTGCCAGCCGAACCTCTGCCATCGAAGGTTCGTTTCCTACCTTGATGGATCCCAATACTAGCGGCATCGTTATGCGAGAGCCCTATGGTGTTGTTCTGTCCGTGGCTCCTTGGTAAGTTGCCACACCTCTGAATCTGCATTCTCAACCACTCCATCTCACAACTTCAACTAGGAACGCCCCTTACATTCTACCCACTCGTTCTATTGTTGGTCCTGTTGCTGCAGGAAACACAGTCATTCTCAAAGCCTCTGAGTTTGCGCCACAATGCATGAGGGCTCTTGTATCCGCCTTCCACGAGGCTGGTCTGCCCAAAGGTGTTCTGAACATGATTGCCCACGACCGGGACACTGCGGCTGAGATCACATCGTCTTTGATTGCCAATCCCCACATCAGGAAGATCAACTTCACGGGCAGCACCAACGTTGGACGAGTCATTGGAAGACTAGCTGGCGAGCACCTTAAGCCAGTCATTCTCGAGCTTGGCGGCAAAGCACCGGCCATTGTGTGGGAGGATGCAGATCTAGATGCCGCAGCCCAACAATGCGCACTGGGCGCATTCCTTCACGGTGGCCAGATCTGCATGTCTACCGAGAGGATCATTATCCACAAAAAGGTCAAGAGTCAATTCCAGGAGAAGCTGAAAGCAGTCGTCAACGGCATGTTCCCGTCTGACGGCCCCGCTCCTATACTCATCAACGAAATGGCCGTCAAGCGTAACAAGGCGCTCATTGAAAATGCCACCTCGAAAGGCGCAACAGTGATTATTGGAGACGTCAAGGCTCTCGAGTCCCGTAGCGCCGAGTTGCGTCCCATTGTTGTCGACAAGGTTACGCCTGATATGGATATATACAAGACGGAGTCGTTTGGCCCAACAGTGTCCCTGTATGAGATTGAGACGGAGGAGGAAGCCATTGAGCTTGCAAACGACTCCGATTACGGCCTGACATCGGCTGTCTTCACTGAAGATCTCAGGAGGGGCCTCCGCTTCGCAAGGGAGATTGATTGCGGTGCCGTCCACATCAACAACATGACTGTTCACGATGAACCAGCTCTGCCGCATGGTGGTACCAAGTCGAGTGGATTCGGGCGCTTCAATTCATCCGTCGGGCTGGATGAGTGGGTGAGAACAAAGACTGTTACTTTCAAGAACTAATACTGTCAAGGGGAGCGAGATGTAATTTTCATAGACGGATACCTTTCTGTACTTTTACGTTGTAGCTGAAGCTGTGGCTTGGATGAATTAATACTTCCACTCAAACTTGTCCCTGGAAGCACGTTCATCCCGAACAAATAGCTACCATTAGGTCACGAGGCTATAAAAGCTTCCCTCATTACTGAACTAATCATTGGTCACTTATAGATATCAGATAATCCCAAGGCTGTAGTGTCAAGACATGGAGCCAAATATATCGCCTCCCAATTCGCCCGCCTCCATCGCCACCATCATCCTCCTCATCGCCGTCCCATCACTCCCACCAAGTCCTCCTGGCCCATAAACCGCCTCCGCAAACATCCTCAACTGCATCGGAAACTCACGATCCCCATAATGCTCAATAATATCGCTCTTCTCAACAGGGTACCGCAGATCCGAAAACTCGTCATCCATCCCCAGCTGCTCGCACGCCTCCTGCTTCTCGTCGTTCCACCAAGGAGGCAGCAACCCAGGCACAGCAGCAGCCATCTCCAAGAACTCCTGGAAGCCATACAGCCCGTCAGTGCTCCCGTCATAAAGACTGCCTGCCATGACTTCTCCTTCCATGGTGTACGTGTCTTCGACACGGAGGCGGTAGGCGTCGACGAGCAGCCTGTATACATCCTTCTCAGGTCGGTCGTGAAGCCATGTGCCTTTGTCAAGGCGTGTGAAGGGCTTGGAAATGGGTTTATCTAGCCCCTTGGCGGGAGATAGTCGGTTGCTCGTGGGATTTGATGAAGCGTTGGATGAAGCGTTTGTGGAATGATTCTTGGCGCAAATCTTCTTGTGGGCTTTCCAATCGGCTTTTTGGCAGTCTCGGGAGCAATATGGTGTTGTATGGCATTTGGCGCATCGCTTTAGGGAGACCTCGGGCGGTCCTTTCTTACACGAGTTACATTTTGCGTCCATTGTGATACTGGGCTTCTGGTTTGATCGAGGTGCATGAAAGGGGTGATTGATGCCCAACTTGAGGAGAATGGAAACAAGTCTCTGAGTGCCCGTGATACGGAACATTTGAAGAAGAGCCTTGCGGGGTAAAAGTAAACATGCATCACTGGATGACATACTGATTGGCAATTGGCCAAACCTGCTGCATGGTTTATGCCAGTTTTGACCGCCTGTAGTATGACGTTGACTTTGTTTGTGTTGTTGCATTTGCAAAAGCCATATTGTGGTGTTCGGTACCATTCATTCATTGCCTGCTCGAAATAAAATCGCTAGTACTCGCCATTGGATCTAGATATCTAATGCTAAGCCTCAAAAGCTCTATAAATGATGTGAAAATAATGGATGATGGATATGTTGGGCGGCAGGGGGGTATCAGACTGCTTCAAAGCGCTGTATCAAAAAAGGAGAGAAGATGGGTGCATGAGCAGGCTAACAGAATAAAATCCAAGCAGTCGCGGCAAAAGATCTATCCCACTGTAATCAAATCACGCGCATAGAGAAAACCAAAAACAAATCTTTCAAAAGGGTCACCAAGGGGAACGCGGGTATGAAACAAGACTGTCTTTGTCTTGTTGCGCCTCCTCGTCCAACAAATCAACCACTGTTTCGTTGACATGTTCCCCTTCGCCCTCAGCAACTTTCTTTCGTTTCATGTACGAAACTGCAAACGTATAATAGAGAAGAGCATATTCTGCAAAACGTGGAGAATGACAGCAACGCTGGTAGGCAAAAGCTCCGGCCAAACGGCCAGATCCAACTTTCCTTCCAGCCCAACGTCGATTTTGAAAAACAGGGCAATCAGCCCTCTCACAACGAGACTCGCGACCAGCTCGCACCCCCACGTCACCATGGAGGCGTAAAACGTTAGGTTAAAGTCGTACTGCAGCGTCTCGTCCTCGGCCTTGTCAAAGGCAAAGTATGGGTACACCTCCTTGTTTGCGCCAAAGTGAAGCACCAGGATGCTTCCCAAAAAGGTAGCCATGGATGTGTTTTCGGCCAGGAAGCGGATGAAGAGGTTTCGAGTTTGCAGTTTTTGATATGTGCCATATGTTAGCCCACTAAGGCCTAGGATGGTGAGAATTTTGTGGAATAAACGAGTCATCATGATGGGCGAAATGATGACTAGTCCCGTGGAAGAGAAAATTTGAAGAATGACGAATTGGGATGGCGAGCGAAGGCGGGCGTATAGAGCTCGAACGTAGGTCTGGTAGGTGAGCATAAAATAGCTGCGAGTATACAGTCAGCGATTCGTTCAGATTGGGCAAAGTCAAATGGCAAGACAAACAGCTTAAAAACCCAGCTCAAAGGATAGCTTCCAACGCGCTCGCCTTCCCTGATGCCCAGCACCCATCCGGTCAAAGCATCCAGTAAATGCACCGTCACTACCCAGCCGTACACATATACAACAGTTTCAAAGTTGTTGTGAGGCAATGTGCGAAGGTAGATTTCAGCATACGCTTCTCCCAAAACGTAGGCCATCAGCCCAATGAAGAGGGCTACACAGAACCACAGAAATCTCACAAAGCTTGCTGGCAGCCACCGTCGCCTCAGTGATACTCTAGATGCACCAGAAGGAGGCAGTACTCTCAGAACATCTTGCTCCCAGAGGTCTTCGGGGAGATCACGACGCCGGCGGTGTCGGTTAGGAAACGAGTCGGGCTCTCCTGTCCACCATGAGGTAGTGAAGATGCGCTGCGTCTCGGAGAGAGAGTGCCGTAACCCAATATGACGCTCGTTTGTCATTAGGATGAGGAAGGCGATGGCGACTGGCATGGCCATGACGATGAATGTCCATGATACCCATGCAGTGTTGTGAGCGGTGAGGAAGCGAGTAGAAGGTATGAAGTATACGGGAATAGGCACAGCAAGAGATAAGATGGCCAGAAGAGAGATTGTTATTGGGAATCCAAAAGACTGTGGCCACCTAGTGAGAAGAAAAAAGTCAGTCAAGCCAACACAAAACATGACACTGAGAGTAGATGCTCATACCAGTTCAACCTGTAAAGATTGAATACTTTGGTGATCCAAATCAGAGCACTGAGGTTATAGAAGCCGTAGTAGATGAAGAGGAAGAACCAAAAGTTGACTTGCACACGGGCCGCTCCGTGACCGGGCACCTTGCTATCGAATGTCGCCGTGGTTCGTATAAGTCGCAGCCAAATGTCATTCGTTTTGTCACTGCTGTCGCCTTCGTCTGGGAACGAGTACTGGGGGAACGGCACGGCACACCACGCAACGGCCTGAATGGGCACATGTGTCAGCCTCGGTCTTAGTGCAAAAGTGCTCACCCGTAGATGTTGATGACCATCCAAGAATAACAGCGTAAAGTAAAGTAAACGTACCAGCGCCGCGGGGAGGAAGACGAGCAGTCCATATCGACTCCACCACCTGTCCACCACGCGCTTCACCGCCGAGGGCCTTGGATCAACAAAGAGGTCGATGAAGTAGCTCTGCCACAGCCTCTCCCACTTCGAGTCGCCAACAGCTCTGTCATCCTCACCAGAACCGTCGCTCAGAAGCCCCGCCTCGATCTCGGCCACAATCAGCGCTCCGTAGCCAACGTGTATGCTGTCGCGCCCGTTAGACAACAGTCCTAGAGGGCTGCTTGGTCGGCGTGGTCCGATACCAGGACGAGGGGGTACTGCTCGATAACGACCGAGCAAAGGCGACGAGTCTGTAGGCCGGACGCGCGATTCAGAGCCTTGTGTGAACTGGAAGAAGGCGGGCATGGCTGCCTCCGGCTGAGTGCAGGCAGGATGGTGAAGCGAGACAAGACGAGTTGAGACAAGACAAAGACAAGAGATGCAAGGCGACGACAGCTGCAGCGCTGCTCGTCCCTGCTGCTCGTCCCGTCCTTTTTTGGTTTGTAACCACAGCCCAGCTCAGTCCAGCTCAGCTCAGCTCAGGTTTGTTCTGCTGAGGTTTTTCTCTCTCCTCGGAGAGATGGAATGCGACTCGCTCGCACGAGAACAAAGGGCCAGCCGGCATGTGGAAGCGTAAATGACCTACAGCAGGGTCTCGTGCGCAGAGGGGCATCCCTGCATCTGCATGATGCCGCGGGTCTCGTCGGGCGCTTTTGGTTGGATTGCGAAGGGCCCCGAGATGCTGGAGAATCGGCACTACAGCAGCTTGAGATTCCAGCAGATCCAAGTGCTGTGCTGCTGTTGCGCAGCTGCGGCAGAATGACGCGGTTGCCGCCAGGACCCCTGAAGCCACTGGGCAGCCACTGGGAACCACTGGGAGCTACCGAGAGCTACTGAGAACCAAAAACAAAGGCGGTGTGTCGCCCAATGACATCACTGGCAGCGGGAGCTTTGCAGCTGTGTCGCTACTGTATGACCTCCATCCATCTTTGGTGGCACAAACGGCATCCATCTGCTACCTAGTACTGTAGCCGTGCTGCCGTACCATGAATGACACTCCGCTATTGGATGCCATATGCAGCTGTTGTTCATGTATGCATGTAGGATTCACGTAGAAATAAATTGCCGTGCATCACGCTACTCTCTCGTTAATCAATTAAAATCTTATTTTTTCCCATCTCGTCTATTATGGATGAAAGAGGTATTAATCCTATTGCCTACCAGTTGGTTCATGAACATGGCGAAGCAAGCAATAATAACGCTGTAAATGTGTCCAAATTCTCTAAGGCGCCACGCCCGGTTACCAAACTTTCCAACTAAAAAATGTATGTCCCATCAACCCAACACATCATGTTATACAATACAAATAATCCCAAAAACAGATGCACACCCTTTTAGATAAATAGTCGCAGACCAAGTCTTTCCTCTATCCAATAAAGACGTGGCATGATATAGAAGCTCTATGCTTTCATGACTCTCAGCATCTCACCTCAGCGCCTCAGCCCCAACGCGGCTTATTCCATAGAAATGACAGATCCGTCGTCAGAACCCCCAATCACATCATCTGAAAATGCCACTGTCTTTGTCGATGTTGATTTGCGGGACGGCTCGAGCACATCTCCATTCCACGGCTTGCATTCTTTGACGTGCTCTCCACACCTTAGACAAGTCCAGCCCTCTCCCTCTTCACGGTCTAGGCGTGTTGCGATACACACAAAACAGTAGATGCAACCACACGGAATGGCCTCGTAGGGATTGGTAACGTCGGTTTGCGCCGATCCAATGACGCCGCTTGATGCTGCTGCTGCCATGATTTCCGACTCGGACGATGCGGCGGCGTTCTGATCCTGGTAGCAGATGGCACAGGTCCTCTCGGGCAAGAAGCCGAGCTCGCCGTTTGAAGAATCACCCTTTTGGGTGGTATTCATGATGTCTTTTGTTTTTCGCCAGGTGCGGCTCAGCCATCGTCGCCAGCGGTTGACCCCAATCAGGGGCAATACGAATAAAAGGAATTCGGTAAAGGCATGCCACACTAGCTGTCGGTTGAGGTATTCAAAGGAAACCTCGCGGCTGACATGGCTTGTAGGAGGTGCCAGCCGCATGCGTAGAACACGGTCGAGAAGTGTGCGATACTGTCCGCGGAATAGGAACACCAAGAAGGAGACGCAGGCCGCAGCCGAGTGCGCCGTTGTGAGTGCGGTTGTTAATCGAGATAGCCTCTGGACTCGAGGGCTAGGGTCGCTGTATCCATCGTCCTGATCCACGAGCCAGTCCTCCCATCTGGTCCAGGCATATTTTCCAAAGACTGTCACCAGGCCGTATAGTGACTTTTGTAGCCTCGTCGGGGGTGACAGCACGGGGCCCCCTTTTCTGGCGTCGGTGTATTTGAGGTTTTGTAGAGCCGCTCCGTACGTTGCATCGTTATCCCAGACTGTCAGTTTGAACAGGATGGCCCTGAGCGCCAGCTGAATCTCGGAAGACCAGTCGTCTTTGAGATGGCCACCGGCATAGTATCTGAGGGCGTCGCCAACCTGCCCCTTGAGGAGTTCCAGCAGCTCTTCATCCAGGAGCTCGGCATCAACCTGCGCAACGCGGAACGCAGGCCGGGTGCTCTCTATGGACGCGGCTGCATCCCAGACACCGGCGAGGCGATTGAGGGGGTACGGCAGACGCTGCAGCTGGTTGTTCACGCGAGAGGATTCGCGCTGAGCCGCGATTCGGGCCCGTTGTTCGGCCTCGCGGGCCGCTCGTCGCTCAGCGACGCGCTGTTGGGCTTGGACGAAGCTCGAGTCGTTCATGGAGGCGGCATTGAGTGTTTGAATCTGGGGATGTTGAATCGGTCGTGTGTCAAGACTGCATGCTGAGCGCGATGCAGCTGAGAGATGTCGAGATGCGATTATGAAAGCTGACTGACGGACGAGCCGAGGTCTAGCTGGGGTGGCTTCGGCTCGTGGATCTCGGTGATAGGCCGGGCCCACCAGCCGTGATTTAGCACTGAAGGCAATGCCTAGGTTAGAAGTTAAACCGGCATCGGGGCAAGCACATGGATTGGAATTGTGTAGTATTCCGAGATGTTGTTTTTGCTGTTTGACGATGTACGATGTACCAGATGGTCACGAGCTAAGCAATCGAACGCTCAAATGCTCGTCATGTGATGCGGTGCCTTGTTGGGTAGGATAGCTTCGATATGAATTGGTGTGGGACAGCAGATTCCACTCACACGCTTTTGCAGATGAAGGCCCCCCTCGCGGGGTTTTTGGAGAGAAAATCCTTCAGAAATGATATCGTAACTTTTTTATGCATGTTTGCTATTTCATGTTATTTTATGCTGATTCATCTATCACTTGAAAAAAGCCCATCTCATGGTCATTTATGGTGCTGACCAAGCACACAAATACAACATCTTGAATCAACCATCTCACCTTAGTAGTCAGCCACAAGGATGCACGAGATCGGGTGCGTTACCACATGGCCGGTAAGACCCTTTTCATGTGCCAGCCAGACACATGGCTATAAGTGCTTACAGACGGCCAGATTCGACAAAGGGCATCCAGAATCCATCATGTCTAGTCGCTTGGGATCTGAGTGAAACTTACATCTTTTCAAGGAACGATAATAACTTCACAAGGGACTATCTTGACGAAGGATCATCGCCCATACATTCTGCCATGAGTAGTCATCTTTGAACCTAGGAATTCACTGGATGCGACCGCCAAGAGAATTACCGCGTTAGATCTGGATATACAGAGCAAAAAGCATCGCATCGTCCCAAGGAGAGACAAAGCTGTGCCTCGATCTACCTGCCTCTACTCGCAGCTTATCCGCCAGGTTCAGCATGATATCCACAGGGAGCAACAGCCGTCTCACATACTACTGGGAACAATACAAAATCCCGATTTACCTGGTGCTCGACAGTTGACTGCCTTGATCCCTCTCACTAAATACATTTCCATGCAGATACAGCACTGTCAAAAAGAGCGACATGAAGACTCTGGAACCCCTCGAGCAACGAATCGGATTAGTCGACATCGCGGAATAACAACACTTACAGGCATTAATCGTCCAAGTGCCGCCCCTCCACACTCTCCAGCTCTCCATACCGCACTAAAGCAGCCAGACCCGCCCTCGATGCAGCCTAGCTGGACCGGGAGCTTCATCACTGCAAATCCACCATCTCCATCTCCTTGATTCATCAACGGCCGCATCTGCCTAGTCGCTGCTCGAGCTCGTGCTTGCGCTTGCGCTTCTTCTTGGAGCCGCTGCTCTTCTTATTCGCCGTCGTTTGTGTGACTCATTGCCCGTCGCGACGCGGTTCCGCCAAGTCACGTCCATCGAAAAGCACTTTATATCAACAGCTGCTGCCTCGTGCGCGATTGCGACCCCGGCCTCGCGATTCACGCTTCGGGGTTTGTCTGGAAGCCCCGCGGCCGGCATTGGATTACGGCGTCTAGCTTCCGACATATTCAAGCGATATCTCGAAGGATTGGGTCGGAGACGAGAGATTGATTGGATCCATCGTCAAACTCCAACACCGCCCCCTCGCTATTCATCAACACAACAAGCCGCTACAATACATAACCGTTCCCTATCGCCAGACGATCACGCCACTAAACTTCTCCCTCTTTCTTCACACCCGACTTCCGACACAATATGGCACCGCGCCGGCGAGAAATCCCCGCCGAGGGATCATGGCGCCTCGTCGACGGTGAAAACGACAGCTTCGACACAAGCATCATGGATGATCTGCCCGGGGATGACTTCAGTCCTCCATCAAGCGCCATGCCCTCTTCTGGGTATCCCACCCAAGAATCCTTCTCCCAGAGTCAGCACAACATGAGCTTCGCCTCTCAGGACAGCATTCGCGACTTTGCCAATTACCAAAACGACGAAGACGTCATCCTGCGACAACCGTTCCGCCCTACGCTTCCCTCAAGCGCTGCCACGTCGATGCAGCGTACTTCTTATCTGCAACCCGAAATGCCACTCCGAATGCCTCTCGTTAAAGCCAATAATCTAGTTGCAAGCGAAGCCTCACGGACTGCCAGAACTACCGATGACGATAGCGAAGAGGGCAGCGTGTGGGATTCCGAGCGGGAGCAGGCCCCTGCCAATTGGCACGAAGACCAGGAAAGAGAATATGCCAGACTTTTGAAGGAGCAAAACGAGGCTTCATTTAATTGGGGCCACGCCAAACCAGGCTCGTCAGCATCCAGTTCCTCCGAGAGACTACTTCAAGTCTTCCGCTACATCATAATACCCGTCGCAATCGTCCTGGTCGCATACCTCTTTCACATCAATGGCATCTCTGTCCAGGACGCCCGCGACAAGGTCCAATCATTCTCATTTACGTCTCTGCAAGATATCCCGGGTGTTTCCAACTTTCAAAATACATTCTTCGAGGCCGAGAAATCTCAGCGTGCCGCTTCTTCTTCTATCGACTTTACAAGTCTTATGGAGGTTCAATCTGGATTTGAGAGTGTGCTGGACAAGAGCGCGTATGGCCTTTCCATGCCCCTTGAACTCAAGAGCTCAGAGATGGCTACCCGAAATCTAAGAGCTCTTCTCAAAGAGACCGAAATCGCGGCTAGAGAAGACTTCATTCTGGAGCTTAACGGCTATATTGAAAAGGTTGGGCGGGCGGGTGCTGATTTGCAGACATTTTATATCCACATTGGGTCAACTGTTGATTCCATCATCAACGTCAACCGTTGGACTCTACGCCACATCAATTCCCTATCTATGGAACCCGAGGCACCCTCATTGCCTCCGGCCATAGCCTGGGCCATCCGGCCGCTGAGTCTATTCAGAACATCAGAACAAGCCGGAAACGATCGGGCTCTGTTGGATAAATACTCTGAGCATGTCTCTCTCGTTCAAGAACGGTCAGGAAAACTCCTTGATGAAGGGAAAGCCCTCTTATTGCTCCTCCACCAGAGCCAGACACAGTTAGGCGTCATCAACGAACAAGCCGAACAACTCCCTGGGGCAAGAACCGCCAAGCCCGACTCGCTGCTCTCATCCATCTGGGCCTATATCGGCAGCTTCGTGGAAGAGCCACGCAATTTCGATGAGCAAATTGTGTTGCTGAAGAAGGTGGATGCGCAGTACTCCAACACCATCTCTCATCTTCTCTCCCTGATTGAGGAGCTCAAGGATATTCAGCTGTATCTGGGTGACCTGCTCAATCGCAATGAAGATTCTTCTGATGTTTGGGGAGAAGGGTCCGGGGCGCCAGTTCAAACGACGTTGAGTGAGCAGTATGAAATCATCAGGAATGCAGTGGAAAGGCTTGAGCTAGCGAGAAAGAGGACTGCCGAGGGTGAGACTGAAAGCGAGGCGCCAAGCGAAGCAGAGCACGAAACAGAGAGTGAAGCAGAGACTGAGACACAGAGCGAGTTCACGTACGAAACGCCCGGCGAAACAGAAGCCGAAACCAGCGATGATCATATTTGATGCCAGAAAAAAGAGCGAAGCGAAGCGGTAGCAGGTTTTTCTTTTACTGGTTTATAACACGGAAAGAGAACATAAGGAGCATCTATATTCCTCTTTTCTATCTCTTTATTTCCTATCTGTTTTTCTTTTTCTTTTCTCTTTTGTTTAGGGCTACTTATTCATCTCGCGATTCTGTATGCATGGCTGTTTAAGCGCCTCAAGGCTGCGAGATGTCGGGATTTTTGTACACTACATGGGCGTCACTGGGTATAGACATAAGTCATGGTAAGGATTGCATTCAAATCAAATAGCGAATTTCAGGAATTAACCAAAAACCAATGGGTACTGGTCTCTTCAGTGCATTCGTGTGAACTCTTGGAGTTTGCTATTTCAGACTATCATTGTCATGACCCCCTGTGATAATCGTCGTCGTCATCGTCATCTTCTCCCGTCCGCCTCTCTCGCCCCCTCTTCCTAATCACCAACGAGCTCGCTGCCACGCTCTCCCTCCATCCCCTAGCAGGATTAATCGGCTTCAAGAAGCCATCCACATGCACCGCGCCCAGCATCTCGTCCTCACTATCCCACTCCTCATCTTCATCTCCCCGCCCAGGATGCACAAGCTGCATATGCCGCCGCAGATTCTGCCTCCTCGTGAAGCCCGTCGCCGAGCGCTCGCACGTCGGAACCGGGCAAAGGTGGAAGCCTGCCGAGGAGCGGGACCTCGATCGGGATTTTGACTGCGAGCGATTCCTAGGCGTTCCGTTCCTAGGTGTGCCGAAGGCGGAGGACGCCGAATGAGGCGAGGAGCGGCCGCGGAAAGGAGACGAACTACGGCCGCGGCTCGAGAGGCGGGCCAGCGAAGCCTGGCGAGAGAGTGTGTTGTTGCGAGACGAAGCAGCAGTGGCGGCACCCGCTTGGCTGTCTGAATCTGAATCTTCGTCTGAACCGAGCTTGATCTTCTCCGGCCGGTACTCCATGGTGTGAAAGGCCGGTGCTCTGGAAGCAGGCGCCTCGTCCAGACGCCTCATCACCATGCCTTGGCCAAATAGATTAGCGCATCGCTTTGCCGTCCGGGCAATGACCTGGGGCGAGAAGCCTGCCAGGGCAGCAGCGCCGACAACGTCGCTCCAGTCGCGGAGACCGAGCCTGCGAAGCCGCCTCTCCTGGGCGCTGTCCTGTGGCTCGATGCCCAGCTCTTCCTCCTCTCTAAGGAGGGCCTCTTCGCGCGCCAGCCTCTCATCGCCCTGACGAAGCCATTCCTCGAACGCTGCGTCTCTGTCTTGCGCTACTGTCGGGAGTCTTCTGTGGGATTGGCGTGCGATGCGAATAAGCATCTCTTCATGCGTCTCGCCTTCGTGAGGAATGTGGACTTTCCGTGGACGACCTCTTTTGCTAGCTTTCGGTGTGACGGTACCATCTGGATGAGGCGAGGTTTCCGTCCCGGTGAGGTGAGTACTTCGAGGGCGGCCACGTCCACGCTTGCGGCCGGAATTGGCATCAGATTCCGAGTCGGAGGTTGCTGAAGAATCAGATGCATAGTTTGTGGTGGCGATGCGGGCGTTGTGGAGGATCTGCAAGGTCGAGTCTAGCTGTGAAAGTATGTGTCGAACAGATGGCCGAATAATTTGATAAGATAGATCGTCGTTGGAAGACATAACAGGCTCCTTTGTCCCCGGTATCTCTCCCTTCTTTCTTTTTGGTAGTGCTGCCTCATCTTCACCTCCTTCATCATCAAGCATCATTTTCTCGTCCTCAGACGATGGATCCAATACGCCGGATGTGTTTTGGCCTTCTCTCTGAGATTCGCCTTGATTCAAAGGCGTTAGATCTGCTTCAATAGACGCAAGCACGGTTTTCCTCTGCTCTCTAGCCTTGCTTCTGTGAAAACGTTCCCCAGCCAGCCTTAATATCGTCGCTCCCAGCTCCTCATGCAACTCAGAGCTAGGCATCCGTCGCTCCGCCTTGCGAAATGTAAATCTTCCATACCCATCGTCATCCTCTCTCCGGATGTGCTTCTGCTGCGGGACACGACTTTCGTTCAACGGCCACGCTGTCCAAACTCGAGGAGGCGCCCATATGCCCTGCTCTCCGTTTTCCTGTCGCCCAATGTCAGCCCAGCAATCTAGCCATCGCTCATGAGTCAAGAGACAGGTGGTGAGTCAGTCAATGAGATTGATGCAAGAGAAGCGTACCAAGGTAACCGTAACATCCTGCGCAGTTTGGGCATCTCTTCCGCGCCTCTTCAGCGCATATGCGTTATACAAGTGAGCCGCCAGATCCTGGCCCTCGACAGCCTCCATCGATTGCCAGAGCCGGCGCTCCTCCGCCGTCAAGCGCTGCCATGTTCTCTGTGTCCCTATCCATCGGTTTGGGCGGTTATCGTGTAGATCTTGGGATGTGACGGATGCGATCTCGTCGCTGTCGAGATCCCATTCGGGAGAGCTTCGATCCATGCCTTGGCCGGCAATCACCTCACCAGCGACAGACGGCTGCTTCGTAACATAAATGAGTTCACTGAGGCTTATGAACAATTAAATCTTCAATAGTATCATAAAACAAGGTTTTAATCGGCTTCGTGCAAAATGAAATGAATGCTTAATGCCAGCGTTGATGAAAAGTTGAGGTTGAAGACCATGGTGAAAAGTATAAGTTCACGTGCTAGGAAAATTCTGAGTCCGTGGTCCTCATTAACACAGCGCTCTCACACAACTTCATCAATCTCGTAAGCATCATTACGCCGTTTCTAAATCTCAAAACATGTTCGTATTAAAGAGAAATCCATTTTATTTTCATCGCATATACGCCGTTGAATCCTATTTACTAGTGTATTAAACAGTAACAGTACGTCCCGAAAATTACGCCTTGCCGTTGGCCTTTTCCTTTTCCAGCTTTCTCCTCTTGGACCGCAGCTTGGCATCCTCTGCGCTCTTCTTGTTGTTTGTGTACTGCATCTGCTCAAAGAGCTTTCTCTTCTTCTTGCTCAACATTCCCTTGGCTCGATCCAAGTCTTCGGCCTCTTCACGGGCCTTCTTGGCAAGGGCCTTCTTTGCATCCTCCTTGGCCTTGGTCTTCGGGTTGGCAGCCTTTGAATTGACTGTCTTGCCAGACATCTCAGCTTCGAGCTCAATCTGTCGCTGCAGAGCCTCATCTGCATCCTCATCTTCATCTTCATCCTCTTCCTCCTCGGCTTCATCTTCGTCGGCCTCGGCCTCTTCCTCATCTTCATCCTCATCATCCTCTGCAACATCCATACCCTCTACAGTCTCATCTGCATCAACCTCTTCATCATCGTCACCAGCCTCGAGGGCTTCGCGCTCAGTCTCCTGCTCCTCAAGAGACATTGTGGGGTCATAGGCTCCCTGGACCTTTCTGACAAAGGGACTCAGATGCGGGGGCAGTGATGCACCTGGCGCATACACATGAGGCTCTTTCAGCTCGCCATCGTTGACAGAGTCCCAGACCCACTGAGGCTGGATGTATATCCGGCCCGGTACACGTCTGTTGGCTGCCAGCTTTTGAGCCGTCTGGTTATCCTCGCCATCACCTTCCTCGTTCATTGAAGCTTGTATCGGGGGTCGGTCGACGATCTGGTGAGTGATTGATGGGTCAAGCTCATCAGTTGTGAAAGCGCCACCACCGAGGACGGCGTCCCAGCCGACACGCTTGCAGCCGAAGGACTTGAGGATGAACTCTAGGGGCTGGCGGGGAGTCTCACGGGACAGGTAAATTGTGAAGTTTGAAAAGAGGTTGTTGGGGGTAGTGCCAGTGTATGATGGCTGAGGGAGGATGTCGCCTCCAGGAGCAGCGGGCTCGAACTTGTCAATGGCACCAGCGGCGTCTTCATCTGCCTCCTGAGTGTCTGCCATTGAGGCGTCGTCATTAGCGGCACCATTTGTCATGTTCTTGAGAACCTTGTTGACGGCAGCTTGGACTTTGGGGTCCGGCTTGTGGGCGACGTCCTCCAACTTGCTCTGCTCTTCGCTGCCAACCAGAGTCTTGCCTTCCAGGGTAAAGGCACCCAGTTCGGCAGCATCCTCATCCTTGACAGCATCGAACTTGGGCGGGTACTTGAGGCCAATTGAGGTATAAAGCCTAAAGTTGACAAAGCCGAGAAGTGTCATGTAGAACTCGACAAAGGTTCCCATGATGCGGAAGTCGACATCGCCGACGATTCTCTGGTTGAACTTGTACGGAACCAGCCACAGAACCTCCTCGCCCTGGATGTTTGCCTGGTAGTAGATACCCTTGATAGACAAGAAGGACTTTGTGAGGCTCTTGGACACAATGAGATAATGCTGAAACTCGAGACACAATCGCTCGCAGCGGGCAATCATCTTGGCGGGCACCATGGAGGTTGAGGGCAGGTTGGCAAAGAGGAAGAGCATAGAGAGACAGTCATCCAGATCCCTCAATGCGTCGACAAACGTCGGGTAGCGCTCGCGGACAACATGGTCCAGAGTGTAGGTCGGCTTTCCAGTCTTGTCTGGTCGGCTGGCATTGCCCTCCAGTCGAGCGGCATCGCTGACATCTCCTCGGCCCAATGCTTTTGAAATCTTCTTCTCAAGAACCTTGTGGTCGCGGAACTTTTGCACCAGCGGCTCGTGAAGAAGATACTGAATGTCCTTGGTGTAGTAAAAGGTGGTCGAGGCAGTGGACGACTTGGAAACCTTCTTCTTGCTGCGAGGCTCTCGGGGATAGATGCCCTTCCAAATGCAAAGCTTTCGGAAATCGGGAAGACTGAGCTGCAATTTTCGAATCGCCTGGTTTCGCGTCACGAAGTTCTTGGCCGCACCGGCCTGTCCTTTCTTCTTTATCCGCGCCATTGTGTCGACTGTTGGCGATTTATATGGCAAGGTTTTGATGCTCTGTTGAAAAAATCCGCGGGGCAGTAAATCGCCAATTGTTTGAACTTTTTTTCTTGCTACCAGGCCGGAAATTTTAATGCCATGCGCCACCGCCTGGGCCGTTGTCTGTAACAGGACTAGCTGCCCAAGTTGTGCTTCACCGCCCAGCCCACTTTCAGCCACTCACGAGCCACCCACCAGCCACTATCGAGACTGCTTGTACCTTGCCAGTAGAACAGGCACAGCTCTGGCCAGGCGGCTGATGTGATTGGCCAGCGAGGCTCAACTGCGGCCAAGTGGCCTCGATCCTGGTCCCTCCAATCCGCCGAGCTTCAGCAGAGCCATCCCAAAGATCCTCCTCCAAAATGGCCTAGGAGATGCCATGTCGACCACCATGACTTTGCAGAGCAAGGTCGGCGTCTTCGCTGGCGCCGCCTTGCTGAGACTCGTCTTGTCCACCGCCTTCCCCAGCCTGCCGGATCTGCTGACGGGCCGCGTCGAGATCTCAACCCCCGTGACGAGCTTCAAACGATGTAAGGCGCATCGCAACTCCCACAGCTAAGAGGCGGCATTGAGTCCGATGCACTGACTGTTTCCATAGTGCAGGAGGGATTGTTCCTGTATAACCACAATGTCTGGCCCTACGATGGCGGTGTCTTCCACCAGGCGCCGCTGCTGCTCCCTCTCTTCTCGCTCCTCCCAGACGTCGAGGCTTGGCCCATCTTCACGTCCTTGCTATATATCCTCGTCGATCTCCTCAGCGCATATGCGCTCCTCGTGATTGCAGATTCGGGAGAAGCCGGCCAATCGAAACACTTTACATCTCCTCGGCGAGCCAAAAGATCATCAGGGCTTCTGGTAGCTGCGGCGTAAGGCTTCCCTTCCATAAGAATTGATAGAACATGGAATCAGTTGCTAACTTATAGTCCATATAGCTTCTTATTCAACCCATACACCATAGCCACCTGCATTGGCCGGTCAACAAGCGTATTCACGAATTGCGCGATTCTCTTCGCTATTGCAAAGGCTCTGTCCGGTTCTCCCTTCAACGCCATGGTCGCCATCTCATTCGCTTCCTACCTTTCCATGTATCCGCTTCTCCTCCTTCCACCTCTAGTTCTCCTCGCGTACGACCGCCAATCCGAAAAGCGACGGGTTAGCTCCGCCATCCAGTTCTCCATAAGGGCCATTCTCATTGCAGCTGTCTGCATCTCCCTCCTGCTGGCCATGTCATTTGCGCTCACAGGCAACTCGTGGGACTTTTTAGCTCGAACATATGGCATCCAGCTCACCTTGTCCGACCTGACTCCCACCGTCGGACTATGGTGGTACTTTTTTATTGAGATATTCGATTCTTTCCGGGCCTTCTTCCTTGCCGTCTTCTGGCTACATCTTGTAATATACGTTGGCGGCCTCTCCATCCGACTGCGCACCCAGCCTCTGGCCGTCTTGACGATCCTTCTAGGCATCTTTGCTGTTTTCAAGCCCTACCCGTCCATCGCGGACACGAGTTTGTTTCTCGCCATGCTGGCGCTGTTCCGACACTTATACCCCATTATGCGATACACTTACGTCGCCTCTGCCACCATGCTCTACGCAACCTTTCTCGGCCCTGCATTTTACCATTTGTGGATATATGCCGGTAGCGGCAATGCCAACTTCTTTTATGCCATAACCTTGGTGTGGAGTTTGGGCCAGAGTCTGTTTGTGTCCGATTTGACATTTGCAGTTCTAAGAGATGAGTGGGAAGTTGAACGACCAGAGATGGTGGGCAAGGAGATTCGGCAAATATAGAGTGGACGCGCTTTGTCTCACAGGAGTTAAAATAATAGACGTAAACTGAATATGATATCCTTGGTGGATTAAAATGTATAAATACCATAGCGGTAGAACGGGCTTATCAGGAAGGATGGCATTTACCATGGCGTAAAGTTCTGTATTCCGAAATTGATTTGTCTTTTTTGTTTTCTCAATCTACTTCAGAATCAACCTCTACTAGCATTCCATTAGGCCCTCCTTGATCTCGAGTTCCCGAATCGAAACCGCTTGGCACAGGCTGAAATGGCCCCATGGCGCTGCTCAGCATTGACCCAAGCTGCCCAAACTCGCTCAATCTTGTCCGCGACCGTCTAGGCTTCCACGACTGAGTTGATGCTCCAAACGGCTGCATCGCCCTGTAGGCCTGGAATCCATAGCCCGTGGCCAAGCCAGTAAGGACTACACCCATGATTAGCATGAGAGCTCGCTGGTCCAAGCCTGTCTTTTGTTGTTCGGCTCTATGGCGCATTTCAGAGGCATAGTGCTCTCCCAAGTTGGGAACATGGCGCAATACGGAGTCGAGAATGCGGCCGCCAAAACGAGCGACGGATGTTGGTTCGAGGGTTGCCCAGGGAAGATCGCCGCGTGTGGTGATGGCGGCAAGCATGGAATCGACGAATCTGTGTAATCTAGGGGTTTTCGGCTCTAGCCAGTCTTTGAGGAAAGATCGCGGGACGGCTGGCTTCTGCATGAGAGCTAGGTACCCGAAAGCCAGACAATCCAGCGAAGAGACCGCGGCATCTGCGAAGAATCGAGGATGCTCTTCATCCCCCCCTTTCATCAAATCATCCAGCACTGTGAGGCAATCCTCAGTCAGGCCGAACAGCCTTATCGCTGTAGCTTGCTCCGGCGTCATCTCTTCGTGCACTGTCTTCTTGGTCATCAAAGGAATATGCCGCCGGAAGGTCTCGGGGAGGGCATCTCTGCCCGCAGAGAGATGAAGGCCGCCATTGGGATCGAAATCGGTGTCCAGCTCAGCCAGGCCAAGATGCTCTGCGCGCTTGATGGCCTCCGCTCTGATCAACGTCGGAACAGTCCAGGTCAAGGGAAAGGTCAGCAACGAGCTGTACGCGGGCCTAGTGGTAGCAGCCCAATTTGCTGCAGAGACGTATAATGATAGATCAACCAGAGGACCCGCGTGAGCTCTCAGATAGGCGCTATAAGCGACGCTATCTGCCCGTTGGATGGGGTTGAGCGTCTCGTCCAGGCCGTCACAAATGGCTGCTGAGGTTAGATACTCTTTAATAGGCTGAAATCCGCTTATCCATTTGTCTTCATGCTGCAATGCTGGTAGAAGATCTGAAATTGAAGGTAAGAGTCCGCATATATCATCTCGCCACCTGATGCATAGTTGACAAACTTACTCGATGGGCTGACGGCGGGATCATTGCTGGGGATGAGACGCCATGATGACGAGGGCAGTACGTTGTGAAAGTATGCTATGATAGCCAGACACTCTGCATCAATGGACGGTAGGCCAAAGGCCGGGCCCCAGACATGAAGATGCAGCATCTCAACCAGGCATAAAGTGCTTCTGTGGCCACTCCAACGTCGGTTGCAGGACAACAAAATATCACCTCGGCTTATAGAATTATGAGGCTTTTGCTGGATGTGTTGTCAAAGCCTCTGTGAAATGAGACTAGATAAGCGTAAGCAATTGCTATGCTGAGCTGATTAAGAGTGTCGTTGATTGTGAAAATGCCCAAGACTGAGAGAAGAGGCATCAAGTCCCAAGAAAGGTTCAACCTGACCCCACTATTTTGAGAGCCCCACTAATCTTGAGATGTGCCACCAGCAACTACATGAGAATACTTGAATACTTGACACGAGCAGTTTGCTCTTGTAATTGAACAATTAAGGTGAATCGGCATCAAATATGATATAATACTGAGAATTTCAATGGTAATATTAAGTGGGGGGCTAAATTTTTACATGTAGTCATCATGGTTACAGCCAGAGGCTCAGTGTCGTAGGTTACATATAGTCACAACCTGAGGTAGACGGGCGTAGTTTCGAAATTGTAAACCTATAAGGGAAAACAATAAGAACTTATCCTTTATAGTGCAAAATCATCATTGAGGACTCCTTAATTCTTTTAATTATAGCACTTGGTCAAAGGCACAAACTTCGATCTCATCTAATAACCATTCCGTGTACATTGATTTATCCACGATTTAGCATCCCAAATCAAGTACAAGTACCGATGTTTGGCATAATGAGGACGGCATTCACCCAACCCAACTTGATCTCGTTATAAACACATCTTTTGTTGGTCCCAGATAGCCTGAGTATGTCATGTAAGTATATTGTCCTCAACGTCAGAAACGTTGCTCCGGCAGATATATATGTAGCTTCGATGTATTCAACAAGCCTTTTACATTATAATCTCATTCGAACTAGAATTCTTCTTTAGGAAAGATAGTTTTCTATTAATTGACTGCTGAGGTGGCGCAGGCAACTCCCTTTACAAGCTTGCCGTTCAATTCCTCTTGACGCGTGTCAATGGAAGAATCAGAGGCTTACTGAAACCGCTACGCATGAGTATTCTAGTTATTAACTATTGTTATCATCTTACTCAATGTCCATAATAATTCCCAACAGCATCCCATGTAAAGATTCATCTACCATCAAGTTTTACACGGTAGGGCTTCCAAGCTCCGTTTCTTACAGAACATAACGGTTAAGCCTTTCTTGTCTTATCTACCAAGTAGTAGCCAGGGCAGATACATCTGTGCTTTACAGCCGTGAGTCAATTCAGCGGGGCAGCAAGCCATCCATCGGCAGAGTCGAACAAGGTAGCAGTCCCCGCTGCTCGTGAGGTCATGGACTTGGCCATATCAGCTGAGGTGAGTACATGCAGGTCACCCAATCTCGTCAAAAAGTCACGCCTCACTTCATCCGAGAGACTACACGTGTATCCTACTCCAGAAGCAGCAGGCTGTCGCAAATTAGCACCATGTTTGCGTCTATCATACTCGTACTCGTACCAGAGGCTTGGCCTCGGCTATGGTAAAGTGCGGCTGGAAAGACAGACGGACAAGAATAGCTAGAAGCGTGGCAGTCCTCATTTCGCATGTGAAGTGGCTTGATAGGGCGAAAGGAAATCCGGGGCACCCCTTGGCAGAGATGGAGGCCGCAAACACGTCGAGATATATTACCTATCACAAAGACATGATGCCAAGACATCTTAATCTTACTAGTAGTACGGAGTAGCGAGAGAAGCAGATGGACACTACGACTATGTTGGCTGTAGGCAGATTTTAAGCCTGCTAGTACGAACATTCCTGATATAGAAGCGGTGTCTGTGCCATGCTTGCTTGCCTGTGTTCGCACAGCTAGGGTAGTTGTGGAAAAACACAAGGAGTGCTCGTACAAGGTATTGTGCAAGTATGTACCTAATGTTTTGTGTGTTCGCATCAGAGCCAAATGTATGTAACACTGCATGACGCCTTCTCAAGGACGATCCATCGCCAAGGAACCAGTAACACGGCCGTACTCTAGGAATACATCCTGACAAGGTCATGTGGCACAAGTACAAGCACAACACGGCTATGGTAACTCGTACGAGCCCATCACGATGGCCTTCTTCCCTCACACCCTTGCCAGCTGAAACGCAAGCAAGGGAACGTGTCAATCATATCATTCGTTCATCGGTTGACTCACTGGCGACATGGATCGAGCATCCTACTGAGCGCCGATGGCATCAGCCAACGATGATCATGACGGCCTCCCCTGTGCCTTTCGCGATATTAGACTGCCAGGGATCCAGTTGATACGTGGCAGGCAGGTGTCCAGCCGCACTCGTTGAACAAGGAACACAGAAAACATTCGAGGATCGACGGCACGTGACGTCTCCTGCGTCTCAAGACAAGCGCAGACACCAATGCATTGCAATTCTGAATCTTCTGTGCGAGTACGGATTGTAATACACGTATACTCGTAATATGCGCGTCGCTTGGCTGAGCATCCTGAAACGCTGCCCGTGCAAAATGGGCTAATAAGGCATCGCATCGCATCGGCGGCGTCTCCGTCAGTCCAAACTATTGGCAGCAGCCCATGGCCGAGTTTCCGCCCAGCCAGGCTGCGCGCCTCTCAAAGGGGCTCCAGACTCTGAAACATTCAATTCGCCACAGCCCTGGCACTAGATGGACGGGTTCCTGCTGTAGTTGACGATGGTGTCGCCAGAAGCGGTTATCGCCACTGCAGAGTCGTACGGGATACAGGGGGTAATTATGGCTGTATGTACGGAGTACGGAGTGCTGCTGCAGTCCAGTCCAGATCCACTGCCAAAAGCGTGCTCGTGCAGTGCATAGGGATATTACAGTACGGAGTACGACGAGCACAGATCATTATGATTTGATGTTGGCATCGGCGCAGGGCTTCGATTTGATCTTCTTTCTTTCTCGAGGACCCCTGAAGATCGGACCCTTGGACCCCCGAGTCCGTACGTAATTGCGTTTTGTTTACAATTGATGCTGCAAAGTCCCTTGCGTCAAAGCACGGCTCTGCGATTTGATTTGTCGCCTCATGGTATTACATTGTGCGATCGAAGAAAACACCCCTTAAATCGTGCATATGTAATTTAACAACATCAATACGACTTCAATTGAGCTTTCCCTTTGCCACCGACGCCACATTCAGGTCGTAATGGATACGTGCATCAATAGTATATACACGTGCTAAGAAAATAATATTGAACCCGTAGTTTCTATCATTATCCACACAAATAGATATCACATCTCCGCAAGATGCCAGCTGATATATAAGCATCCTAGATTGAACACAGCCAACATGGCCCCCAAAACCAATCAACCTCGAGTCATGAACACCACACTAGATACCAAAATAATATACATCCAGCATCGTCCTCGTACTCGAAAACAGGCTACCAATTGGCCCACGAGAAAGGTAGCAACAGCACCGCCACCTCGGCCCAGCGGCAAGACCCATCAGCGGTCAGTCTAGAGCAAGAATACAAGAACAAAAAAAAACAATAGAAGGGGTGTGGGAAAACTACATCTCCCACTAGAAGCCCGAAAAGAAGAAATTTTTTCGATTCAATGGATAGCTTCATTTTAGACAACATGCTAGTTTTGCTCCACGATGCCCGCCCGCCCCAACGTTCACCGCATCGTACCCTCATCTCATCAAATCTCGTCCACATCCCAAAAAGAAAAAAATCAAGACATGGGTATCCCGACACGGTTCAGCCCGAATGGCGTCCACCAAGCAAGCTGAACTCAAAAAGCCGGCAGTCAATCATTTCTCCTTCGGTGTAATTACTGTATCTTAAGTTTTGACAGCCTGAAGGGCAAAAACACATGGAGCCGCCTTAGTAAAAAAACATACCATGGCGGCCTCCCCGTGAATAGCCTCGGCCACCAGTCGATGTCGTCCCGTCCCCTTTCTTTTTTTTTGCCCTTTTACTGTAGTCGTCCAGTACTTTCTTCCCCCACATCCCAGCGTTCCCACCGACGGACAAAGAAAGGGCAAATTGTACGGAGTCCGGAAGTGCCCAGAATTCCGCAACAACCTGCCCTTTTTTTCTTGCCTTTTTCTGCCTTATCTTGGCAGCGGCGGCGGCACTGTAACAGAGAGACAGCGTACGGAGTATTTTTCCCTTTGTCCCAATGCGTATACGGAAGTCCACGGAGCACCGGCAATGATGGCAGCGGCTTGGCATGATCTGAGTGATTTACAGTACAAAGACAGCAGAGTATCGGCCGTGGCCAGGGGGTTGTCCGAAGATGGGCCACCGACTCAGTAGCACTCTGTAGCCCTTTTCAGTGCTGCGCACAACCTGGGCCTGGCCTGGCATTCCGGAGGCGCAGCGGCCACGAGATGAATGCGGAACGTAGCACTCGTTCGTTTGGTTTAATAAAACATGCCCCATAACAATGTCTCAAATTGCGGGCGATAGGTCACTTTGCCCATCGGACGATCACCCAACAAGATCATAGCACCAAGACACGCTTTTTTTACAAGGGAAGCAAGCACACAGAGAGAGACAGAGAGTAGTGGTAGTAGCAGCAAATGCCAAGTTTCATTGTAGTGTCTATGACTGCCAGACGGGGCAAGATGGTAGTTTCAATCCCACATTTCAATCGTTATCTCCTGCCCATCGTATCCCGACCTAATCCAATAAAAAACAAAACCCAGTCGTCAACATCCCAGGGTATTCCGCGACGAACCCACGAATGCTCCAGTAGTAGTAGTAGTAGTACATGATTCCCTTCCAATTCCCAATGCCAGTAGAGTGTTCCCCCCCGCCGCCTTTCATAGACGTTGATAATGCATGACGCCAAAGTGAGATTGCTAATGAAAAAAGAAGAAAGAAAAAAGAAAGGTATAAGAAATATTACATAGTATTAGAAAAAAGTGTGTGTGTATGAGATTGCGTCACATACAACACAAGCGAAGTCGATGATCGAAAGATGAGTGCAAGTACCCGCTCGAGCCAGCGAGGACGGTGTGGAGAGAGATTAAACGCAGCCTGTCATGTGGCCAGGCGGTTTGAGAGATTTGGTGGGGCATCGTCCAAATGCTGGCGGCTATGACGGTTGTTGTTGTTGAGAGAATTGCTCAGGTTGCCATTGAGAAGCCGATGAGAGCCAGGGTTGGTGATTCGATGTCGACACGCCCACTCGGTTTGGTGGGGGGGAGTCTCGGCCGCGAGCAGCGCAGCGAAAGCAGATGACCCCGAATATGCATGTCCAGCTCGGGAGAGCAGGTCGCATATAGATTGTGTCATTGTCCAGCCCCGCAGCGGTTGGAACGACTTTGTAGTACGGAGTTATAGAGTAGCAGCAGAAGTGGTGACGTGCAGCTCAGATCCGCTTCCGCATAGCAGATTTGCTCGCGATGTGCCGTCGACCAGTAGCGGTCAAAGCAAAAGAAGTAATTGTGAAACCTTGTGTAGTAGATCCGGATAACCATGGCCAAGAAGGTTTAGCCAAGGTGAGGGTGTAGCCATTGTCTCAAAGTTGGAAAGTGTTATGATATACTCGAGAGATATCTTCCTCAGAGCGGGCGCGGCTCTCATTTGGGCAGAGGAGGAAGAGGTCGGCTGGGTGGGGGACCCGGGCAGGGAGGAAGGTGAGAAGGTCGCTGAGCAGGCATTGTGGTTGTGAGGGTTGGTTGAAGCTGTGAGAGCTTGATAGTTTGGTGTTGTGGACGACGGTAGAAGGCGGCGTCCCGTGTAAGTAAGTTGATGGTGGTCGAGAGTGGATGGCTTGAGTGCTAGAGTAGCAAGTTCAAGTGTGAGGCTTTGAATAGTTTAAATGGTTTGGTGTGCAAGAAGTTGTTGCTTTGTGATTCTGATGATCTGGGGAGTAGACAGTTCGTGGGGAGAGGCGAGGGCAAGTGTCCTTATGTATTTTGGAGAGGCAATGGAAAGGCGAATCTGACGAGAGAGGGCACTTGTATCGTAGCGCAGCCCAGGGGGCGTCGCAGTAGGCATCCGACCAGGGGGGGCGTGCGGTGTGGCAGCACTGGAGAGTACGAGATACAATCGACGCGGGTACCTGTTGAGCATGACGGGCATGCATTGCTGCACATACGTCAGCCCAGAATTGCGAGTACCAGCGGGGCTTGTACCTCTGCCCTCTGCTCTAGTGCCCAGAAAAGCCAGACCGCAAAATGGCAGCCCCCACAGGCCTTCCCGTGTGCGCTGGGCGCTTCTCACAGCTGATGCAACCCTGGCTGGTGACGCAGCGGCAGCCCAGCGTGGACCAGGTAGGAAATTGAAACAGGCAAAGGGGGGGAGAGGCGCTGTCGAGCCCTGATCCCTGCTGCCAATTGAATGCAGGGAGGGCGGTGGGATGGGCTGGACTTGATGGGATTGACTTTTGGAGAGAGACACACACCAGACACGGTCTGCCTGAACCACTGAAGCTAGCAGTTGTGTTGCCTGTAACTCGTAACTCTACCGTCTCAGCCAGCAGTGCCGAGATAGGCAACCAGAAAACGGTGAGTGCCCTTGAATTGATTGATTCGATCCCGTCCGTCTCGAATTCTAATTCTAGGTACATATAGGTACTAGTCAATAGGCCTGGCCTCGCTCCAGCAGCCAACCAGAGCCTTCTGCGCGTCGAAATTGCGCTGGCAGCCTCCCTTGCCTTGCGCCGCCCAGCCCAGGCCCGGCCAAGCCAAAGTACACGAACGGCTGCCACCTCTCACCGGAATTTGGCTGCATTTGCCATCGTTTGCAGGTACCGCTGCCGCCCGCCATTCCCCCATCCCATATCCCATCCATGGATGTTACCTGTACAACGCAAAGGTGCCTACAACACGGCCAGCCAAGCAGTAGCAGTACATATCGTACAGCGCATTACACGTATCCCTCCCCCCTTTCCGTTTTCCAACACTGGCCTGTTGCAGCCAGTCAGTCAGTCAGTCAGGCCAGTTGTAAGACTCATTGTCGGCCGGTAGATGCAATTGAACTCCACGCACGTAGGCAGCGTACCTTGGTAGCGTAGCGCCGTACTCGTACCTCTTCACTCGTATGTATGTACCTTTTCCACTTGTCACTTTGCCTCTACAATGGATATGACCACGAAATCTCGACTCTCCCAAGCGCCCTCGCCCGGGCGCACGAACCGATTGGGAAACGGACTAGCCGCTCTTCTCCGTAACTTGGACGCTTGCCTTGCCATGGCCCAGGAATATCATCAAATCCCGGCCCACTCGCCTCCGTTTTTCGCCTTTTCGACGGCTTCCAAGCTCCCTTCCTTTCTCCTTAACGGAGCGCCCAGACGCCATTTCGGCTCCACCGTATGGAAGCCTTCTGGAAGCCCGACTCTTTCTAGCGCCGAAGCCCTTCCATTTCCTTTTCCTGCCACCTCTTTTTGTGGAGAAAGAGCTCTAGCACGTTTCATCCTGTCCTTAATTTTCACAGGACCGTTCGCTCCAATCTCACCCTCGTTTTCAGCCAGGCGCAAGGACCAGCTGGGCTACATCAGAATACGGAATAAGGGTGCGGCGCAAGAATCGTGGGGCGGCTAGGGCCACTTCTCAAATTGGATTTGCACAAGCAGCACTACGAAAACAGCAACAGTACATACCATCGTGGCCTAGACCATGCAGAGCTGAGGAAGGAAAAAGGGCAAACCAAAGACAGGGGGGTTCCTCCGAACACAACAACTGACAAACCCCAAGTTGTTCGCTGTCCGTATTTTTGTCATTTATTCTGAAAAAATGCGAGTGTGTGTGCGTGAATCACACACCGTAGCCGACGTAGCTACTCTACACATTGCCAATCACACACAAGGCCAGCAAAAAAAGTGATCAGGTGCCCTCTCCAGGGAAAATCGCCCCAGTTCTCGGCGGGGCTTGGCGGTCTTGGCCCCTGCGATTCAAGAGTCCGACCCCGTCCGGCAATCCGATGCATATCTGCAGTCGCCTCTTGTTGACCGCCAGAATATAGCATCCCATTCCAGGCGGTAAAAATACTAGCAAGAAAAAAAAAAGCTGCTTTGCATGAAAAATGCCGGTGGATAAGACGGAACCGCGCTACGAAGCTCATGAGGAAGAAAAAAAACATCTAGCGTTCTTTGATACCCGATTATGGGCCCTTTGCGGTGTACATCAGTTGGGGTGTGTCTTATTTCCCCCGGTTTTTGATGGCCCTTCTCAATCTCAATGCAGCGGTACGGTGTAGAGTAGATTGGCATGGTACGAGTACGACGTCAGAGGGCCAACAAAAAGACTGCTGAGAGATGCCTGCTTCTCTTTCTGGGTGATCTGCAGGGCTGCCACAGAAGCAGATCGCGATTTTGCGGGGCGGGAGCTTTTTGAACGTCTCTTCTCTCGTCAGCTGCCCTCGGATGCTGGACGTTTTACACCCTGGCTGTAACACGTTGATGGGATGGGAGTGAAACGGTGCTTGTTGTTTTTGTATGAATCACGCCTCTAGGTCTAACTGACAGCTCCGGCTCTGGCATACGAGTTTAGCATTGAGGCCGGTGGGCGCTTACACCGGGCTCTTCTTTAGACCGGTATCTACATCGATATTCGCGGCCACCAGTCTTGCTAATGGCATCGCCGGTGCTAGATGTAGCCCGATGAAAAATCTGTCTAGAAACGCGGCTAAAGGTCCGTGCTTGTTCTTTTTCTCTTCCATTTTTTCCATCGAGCGCCTTAAACAAGACGCCAATTTCAAAAGCAGGGCCTTGACATTGCGGTAAGAGACCGAAACCGCTATACTAGCTGCTTGGTATCACGACTCGAGGCAGGGCTCCGTGCGCCTTAGTTCGTCACTCACCGCATTGCGGGACGATGCAGAGCCGAGGCCTCGGTCAAGCGCCAACTGACGTTGAAAGTCGGCAATCGGGGGATTTCGCTCTTGTGGGAATCAAACCAATGATGGGGGTACCAGGCCGGGCAAAAAAAGAAAAGAAAAAAGAAATTCATGCTGCCGCCCGAGGCTTTGGTAACGAGCAACATGTGTAAGACGCACCCCCCACCGTTCCGTTCCGCCTGGGTTGCTCGTGACCGCCCAGGCTCCAGGCTCCTAGACCGAGCTAAAGACGAGTCGATGATGACATGGACTTTTTGACGGTCAAGAAGAAGAAAAAGAGAGTGAGGTGTGCTTTGTTGGCCGTGTTAGTGGCATTTTCGATGCGGTGTCCAGATGTTTGGCCCGTCACACCAAAGGCACCACGTCAACAAGCCCATGTACTTGGGCAAAGTGCCGTCGCCCTTCTCTGCCGCATGTCACTCGTTCACGCAAGGAAACTGGCCAGTAGCAGCCCGTTTCACTCACACATCCTGCAGCCTTACACTCCCACGTTGTTGACAAATTCCCACCGACCTGGAATGGGATGGTTGAGTCGTCCGCCCAGTGGTTCGCCCGCCAGGCAGTGACTCTCTGTGTGTGAGGCTCAAAGGGAACTAATCCACCCCATCCCATCCCTGCGTACGGCGGCGTCTATCATTGGGCTCCAACACCGAGGCTGGGCAAATGACTCACATGGCGGTTTCGACATGCGAGTTGATGCCATGAAGCAGCTGTCAGACAGTCTAGCTCCTACAAGAAAAAAAAACATGGGGTATGCTCATCAATCCAAGAGGCTCCTCCCCAAAACATGCCAGTGCTACCAGGCATCTGTGGGGACATCTGTGATATGTTGAGAAGCAGTGAGATTGACAGAAGTGCTTTTTTCGTGCTTTCTTTTTTCGGAGCATTCATTACCCGCCAGAAAAATAACCCGACCGCCTCCCATGGGCATATAATATTATGGGATTTAAATTACTGTGAGCACATGCATGCGTCTATCGATGCATGTTCCAAATTAAGAGTCATTTTGGGCGGGGCAGCGATGAAATCATAGGGGTCCTCTTTTTTTTCTTTTTTTCTTTTTCTTTTTTTACCGTCTGTCTCTTTGTTTTATTGATGGCAGTTCGTTCACGGATGTTTTTTTGTGCCCAGGATCATCACAGGCATGGCATGTGTTGGGGTTAGTCTTGTTGACAGCTCGCATTGTGTGATTCTCTTTGAGGCTTGACAGCGCACATCACAAACTGCCGAGTCCTTTGTCCACGACGATGCGCCCGTTGCTGTAATTTCCCAACGCCCTCTCCAGAGAATAGACAAGAAATAAAAAACGAAACATGATATGTTGATAAACACAAATCATCTTATCACAAAGTGGGCACCAACTAAACAAGCAGGGCAAAAAGTTGAGCCTACGGATATATCCGGGCGTGTCCTTTGATCCACGATGGGGCACCAAGAAGAAGGGTATTAAAAACCGAAGCACTTTAACAAGAGTCCACCCAGCCGGGGTGCAAGGGTCTTTGGAGAGAGAGAGGAAAGGCTGCGCACGGGGCAAGATACTTGTGGACGTCGTATCCGCCTCACTCATAAGAAAACACGACAGGGCTGTCGGTAAGTCGGATAAGGCGTCATCCTTTTTTCTCTTTTCTGTTCGTGTCTGAGCCACCCCGCGACAGGACGGGTACCTGGCCTGGGCTTTTTTGGTTTCTTTTTTCTTTTTTTTTTGACGGGTGGATAGTTGCCTGGTGGTGCCGCTTGCCACCCCCTGCTTATCTTTTTCAATGTCTCATTTATTTCTGTCCTTCTCATTGCATCTGCGACTACGCGTACTTCGTACTCGCATGTGATGCGAAATAACAACAAGACGGCACAGCTAAGACATTTGCTTCTTGGTATTCCAATGTCTCGCTTCCTCGATAGCAGGGCTTTTTCGGCCACTCTGGATTCCGATATTATCGCGTACTCGTAGTGCCAGTACTAGATGGTATAGTACATGCTGCTAATGTATACGAAGTACGAAGTAATAGCACCGGACTACCATTACAGGTCTTACACTTTGACAGATCGGCAGTCGGTGTAATACTGTACTCTGCCACTCCGTACGAGCAGCACTAATTTAGCACGTCAACGAGAATTGAAGGATGCAAGCCCTCGGGTGGCACAGTTCATGCTCTGGTCCTACAGTACGACGGTACTTAGAAAATCCAGGCAGACGGATGCCTTGCGAGCCGATCGCCAATGCTACCCGGTAATCACATGGCAGCACAAAGGACCTGCAAGCTTATCCGTATCGCATCTCCCCAAAGAGAATCCTCCAGTCCCCTCAGAGGCGAGCTGGTCCAAGGTAGTACCCGCAGGATCCGCCTTGCAGGATGGAAGGAATGCATTGCAGTACGAGAGAGGCTGCCGTATTCCAAGCACGTGTACGCAGTAGTGCCGTGTATCGAAAGAGAGCCCATCGTGGAACCTTGTCCCACCAGCTAGCACTCCTCCCAATCTCCCAAATTTGGCATCAACCGAATCGGTACATCCCACACGCCTGTCACACACTCTGAGTACAGTACGTAGTACACCGCCGTTTCGAATTGATCGAGGCTGCGGGCAGATTTCTGTGCCGTACTATTTTCTCTCTCTGCTGTCTCGTCTGCCTTTGTGCCGGGACTGGGACAGGGGGGTGGGCAAGGTTTAATTGAGTACGGTGGATCGATCCACCCCCCTTCTAAAAGAAGAAGAAGCAAAAAAAGTCACACAAATTCGAGAGTCTCGGATATCGTTGACGCAAGAACAAAATTGCGTGCGGAGCAGGAGTTCATTACGACAGATCATGACGCCGCGATGGTCGGATACCTTGCATCTGGAGGTGACTGGGGTGTCGGATGACTGGACAGAATCGACAAACAGCTGTTTCATCCTGTCTAGCTAAACGTGAAACCGGAGACTACGGTCTTTTGACACTTTTTGTTGTTACTTGCAATTTCTCAATCGTGAATAGTAAACGTAAACCAACAGCTTACCAAGAGGTCGGTATTTGTCATTTTGGTTGCCGTTTTGCCGGCGGCAGAAGAAAAAGGGAACAGAAATTAGAAAGCCTTCTAGTGCAAAACTTGTAAGATGAGGCAATCGCGGCTAAATGGGGGTCCCGAATATGTACGCACTAGCAGTAAAATGACCTGTGTCCATATCTTTCTTTTTTTTTTGTTGGGGCGGCATCCATATCATTGTTTGTATAAACAAGTGCACAAGTGCCATATTGGGTGCGAAGCATACAAGTCGTACATAACCAAACCACCTACAAGTATACACTTACAACGTGTCCAGGGGTTGATTTTGATGAGACGCAATTGACTTTCTCTGCCCTCCCCTGGCAAGTGCTTTTCCAAGCGAATTCGCTTCAAAGAGGTTGCCCCTATGCAGGTACTCGTACCTCCAAACCTTCACCACCACCCTCTCAAGTCTGCCTTTCTGACTGATCATCCCCCCGGCCGTCGCAACTCAATTCCCAAAAAAAATCCCCCAAGCCAACTTTCTGACAGGACAGGAACCAGCTCGTTCAACGCCCGTCGCTGCCCGGTCCAACGTTCGCCACCTCCTGGCGCCAGTCCTCTTTCTTCCCTGGTCTGGCCGGGTTGCGGAGTGAAATGCCACGCAGAGAGATCTCGCCGTTGTACATAATAAGCATAGGGTAGCATCGCTCCGACAACACACGTAGCCCTACCATCTCGAGATAGAGAGTCGACGCCGAATCACAGCCCAGCGCCCAGCGAAAAAGTGAAAGCTGATCGAAAAAAAGCGAGAGTGGCGTCCATCCCTCCATGTCCTCTCCAGGCCCCTTGTTCCAGCTCTCCCAGGGGGTTCCAGCCAACTGGGCCGTCCTAGCGCAAACTGGCGCCTGCCAATCACCGTGCCTCCTCTGCCCTCCGCATTTCCCGAGCTTTGCTGGCCAAATTTGCCCTGATTTTTTGGAGCTCAAGGTTTCGGGCCTTGAATTTGCGTTGTGGCCGATAATGGGATGCCATTGGCTGCTTCGACCCGGTTGCCGGGCCGCAGAATCGTTCCATTTGCCTTCTAACCAGAGTTCAGCAGGCATTCTTCTCCTTTATCATCTCTCATTTCTCTTCAAAATGCTGTTGGTCGACGAAAACGAAAATCATCAAATGCTTGGCGACTAAGCGAAACGGCGTGGCCGTCAAAACGTTCGCCGCTTATCTCGTACCTTGTCCAAGGGCCAACGCAGCCACCGAACTGAACTGCACACCTTTCGCCGTGCTAGCCAGTTGGTTTCGAGAGATACGGCATGGATTTGTCCAAGCTATTGCAAATCTGCCATCTCTGGGGTACAGCTTCCCAGGGTCAGCTGTTCACCGTGCATGGTAGGATTGGCAGCTTGGCCCTGGTCCATCGTCAGATGATCACAACCATGATTGCGGGGATCCTTGCGTCTGTCTCGCTGGGCCAGCCCCGATCCATGATACAACACTACCGCCCTACTTCGAATCGAGAGACACAAGAGGGCGTCCGTTTGTGATGCTCGCACAGCAGCGCAGCCCGGGTGATTGGGCATCAACGGGGCTCCATGGGCCGGGGGAGAGAGAAATCTCAAAAGACTTGCTCAGCCTTGTCGTGCGGGCAAAACCGTTCTACTGGGACGAGTCAAGCATCCCAGGTCGACCCTCATGCAGCAGGTCCCTTGCCAATGACGCCCGCAGCTGCAGGAGAGGATTACGTGCGTGCATTATTTTTGGGGACGGGCCCTTGGTAACGAAAAATACATACGATACTCGTACATGCGCGTGCCGTGCCCATGTTGCGTCGCTTCTTGGACGAGCCGCTTCCATTACGGCACCAAGCAGCCAGCGAGCGGCAGTATGAGCAACACTATGGACTGCACTATGAGCGGGCTGCGGCGACGATGCGACGGCGGCTGCTCCCTTGCGAACCCTCGTCTCCAGCCGCACGGCTCCCGTCTCGCAAGGGCCTCGGCGCAGCCACGCAGCTGAAAGCTGAGGACCAGGCACAGGAACGGGCACACCAGAGCCCTGCGAGAGTGCGCTGCTATTGGTCTGAGAACGGGGGCCCGTACCGTCGCTGTGGCAGCCCTCATGCACCCTGTGCAGATGCCCTACATGATGATTTACCGGTGTCTACGAGGTACTGGGTAGGTTTGTATCCTGTACCCTTGGGCGTGCGCGTTTGTTGTCGTGACGGACGGATTGGGTCCATGCCGCACAAGTGCAGTAAGGTGAGTCTTGAATGTTCCGTTTTGCAGCGTCATCCACAGGATTGCATACAGCCGCACCGCATGACGTGCCAATACTCGATGTCGTGCCTTTTTGCCTGATACACCTGCCGCTTTCTGTCTCGGATCCGCCATCAGCAAGGCGGCCTTCTCTCCAGGTCATCTCCATCTCCATCTCCATCTCCCTGCTACATGGTTAAAAGGCTGAGACGGCTGCCTCTCTGCTTAACAAGGTGCTTGGTAATGAATTCGGCTTGCTCGGGCATAGGTAATCGCCTGAGTGATGCAGATCGACTGTTACTGTAACACTCAAGTGTCAGCATGACGCGGCTCGGAGACAAGAGCTCGGCACTTTGCGGGAGCAGTGATAAGACAACATGAGCCGCCAGCAAAGCATTGACATCCATTGATATCGCCGAAGTGGTTGTTTCTGCCGCCTAGTGCCTATCTATCGTCTATACAAGGACGTCTAAAATTACTTTGTATGTCGGAAGCTGATTAACCCCCGAAACACACAAGCCTTAGCCGTAGTCGCCGCAGGAATCGATAAGTGCTCAACTCGCACTTGGAGTCTTGCTAGCTGCGTCAACGCCGTTTGAGTCAGTGCGAAGTGGGGCCATGGCCTGAAGTTTAGCTGCTCATCAAAGCTCCCCTTTCCTCCCGCCGTAAACTACAGTAGTAATACATCATACCTTGTAGATTCAATCATCAAATGGCGAGATTGATCAATCACTGCACTCGTACGAGGCCTGCTTGTGGAGAGCTGCTCTTGGGGGCGCAGTGACCAAGCCCAGCTCCACCAGCAAAAACAGTCTTGCCGTCAAGCCACTAATTTTCCACGTGGTGGGCAGGGGTAACTTGTGGCGTCCCCAAAACACGGACCCCTGGCGATCAGCGATGGGATCAAAGGGCTGCCACACCTCGCCTTTTGAAGCGTGTGCGTGCTGTGCTCATGGCGAGCGATCCAGGGCGCTGGTTGAAGTCGGTCACTGATCACCTACAGGTGAAAGTGTATCAGGTTGTACTCGCCACTTGAGTGCATTGCAGTAGAGCCTTTTGTAGGATTGTCAGCCCTCCTGTAGAATTGCGCCGCTTTGGGCTTCATACATTGATGGATGTGTCTGGATGCTACACCCCTCCTCCTCCTCGCGCCATATCGTGGTTCGAGTTGATGCCAAGCAAGCACGACAAGACGAGAAAAAGCAGCGGATGAAGGGGTAATTGCTGAGCTGTCCTGCGCCATCGTCGCATTGACTTTTTTCGTTCGTCTTTGCTGGTGGTGTCTACCCCCTCATTCTATGCCTGAGATATATGACGACAGCAGTGCGGAGAACAACGTCCGGTGTGTCGAGATAGCACATTGTACACTAACACTAACATCATACTTACAGCTCGGCGGACGGGTTAATTGGCCGCTCTCATCACAAGAGAATACCCGTTAAGATCACACGTGTTGAAATTACTCACAGTGGGCAGATCGTGGAGAAAAAAAGCCATGTGCGTCGAGGCGCTTGTGTTACACTCGCTCTTTATTTTCCCGCGCTGTTTTTTACAGGGTAGGTGTTTCTGTTGCGGCGGGCGCTTGTCAAAATCTCCACGAGGGCGTACGAATACGGCACCACTCACCACGAACCTCGTATCGCCAAGGTGAGGAGCACCGTTTTTGAAGGAATGATTGAATTCAGGTTGCTTTTTACTCCTTCGCTTGATTCGGCACAGAGATGCTCCGATGCAAACTTTATTTTCCAAGGCCTTGGCAAAGGGGCCATGGTTGATAGAGTACTAACTTACCTGTAGTTGAAGCTTTCCGCCTGCTTTCGCCTGGCGCTAGTCGGGGAGCTACACACCTTGGTGTTCGTGATAGCTTCAGCCTTTTTGCTCGCCCACTGAGGTGAGGGGAAGGCGCGCCAAGAGGGTGTAGCGTAGCGAGGCCTGTATGGCCGAGACTGGGAAGCCAAATCGTGCCAACTCAGGCTCAGCTGCGGGACGCCTGCAGCAGTTGAGTTATGACAATGGTCGATACTTGTGCCCAAAGTACCTTTCGTCTCTGCTTCTCGCCAGGCATGCATGGATCTTCGGCGCTGTCATGCGAGCAACGATGCCGTACATTGGCCTTGTGCATGTCGTTTTTGGGGGTCGCGGTATTCTCGGCAAACCCAGTTCAAGACTCTCTTCCCGCCCGTCGTTGCAAAGCCCCTCTGGCCCTTTTCTGCGGGGGGCCATGCAATCAACCCCCAGGCAGTGTACATGTACGGTGGGATTGTAAATCACGGCCTTGCTTGCAACGCAGATTGAAACCGTACGATGGATTGCCATGTCTGCCGCCTTCTTTGACAGCTGCCCTTTGGGGGACCTGGTAACCAATCAGCCCGTCTTACGATAGGCGCCCAACACCTTGCGGCTCGGCGCTATCTGGCAGAATCGCCAACCACGGCCGATACGCCCGCTGCTTGTAAATGCGATCCATGGATGCGATGCGACCTGTTGCCGCGACCGTTCCGAGGCACACGGCAGATTTTCTGATCAAAATTCAATTAATTAATCAATATGACGGTCCGCGAAGTTGCGGTGACGTGACTGTTTGCTGCAACTGAACCTGCACCAATGGCTCGTCGCGGCTGGAACATGCCACCTCATACATGGGAGAAGCGCGCACATGATCCATTGCTCCGAGATATCCTGGCGCAATTCTGCGTTATCTCTCGTCGTGAATTAAAAAAGTGACAAGGCAAATCAACGACAGCATTGAGGCTAGATGCAGCTTCTTGCCTCGACCACACCAATCAGACGCGCCGCAGCCTTGTCATGGCGCCTCACGTGGCAGTTCGAGACGAGGCAATTAACTCTTTGCCAGCCAATCACGGCGATTTGTGCCTTTTTTCCCTCTCTCTGACAGGCGCATCATATGTATGAGATTCAAAAAATCACGGCCCGTTCTGGGGCACAATTCGGCCTATCGTGCGGAGGCCGCGGGCGAAATCTGGACTCTCACCGGAAACCCGTTCAAACCTCAGACAACGTACCCCATGACAGGGCAACTTAATTTGGTCAATCTCAACTGACAAGCTCGAAATGATAATTGCCGCGAAGAGTATATCCTCCGCACATGCTGCCATTGTGCGATATTAATTATCAATGGGGGTATATCCCCACCACTTTTTTCTTTTACGTACATTGTTGCTTGCTGCGACTTCACTCCCCGGACTTTTACGAGGGAGTATCGTATGTACAGGATATACGGAGCAAGGTGAGCGGGATGGTCCGTTTGAAACGTTTGAAAATGGGCATGGGTGCGATAGCAAGACCCTTCTTTGATCCATTCTCCGATTATATTGTGCCGAGGCAGATAACAGCTCCCTTGTTGCTTTGTGTTACTTGATGGAAAAAGAAAACAGAAAAGAGAGCGAGAACCAAGACTGGGCCACCGATTTGTGAAACCGCAGATAATGTGCCTCAGGACACTCTCAACACCGCCCTGGACCCATGTTGGTGATGAATCCCGCATGGTGTTCTGGTACTATGCCAACTGACCTGTGGGTGTACGACTGCTGTGCCAGTACTCGTACTTGGTTAGAAGACGCCCTCGCATCACTTCGCATTGCATTGCATCGCTCAGCCCAGAATCGCCCGCATGCGCCTGGATACACAGTCTCCGCATTGCGAAAATTGCCCAGCCCAGTGATTGGCGCCCCGAATTGGATCCTTTATGCGAGACCATGCCGATGACGAGACGCAAACGATCCTCCAGCTCCGGACGCGATAACTGTTGAGCATTATCAATACAGTAATGCCTTCCTGGCCGATTCACCACCCCTCCCCCCCTTCACCTTGTCATGCGGCCTCTTCGCCAACTGGTATTTGCGTTGACGCGATCCAGTTCTCCATCATGGCCTGGCCCCCAAGGTTTTGCTGTGTCTTGTTCTCCTTCTTCTTGACGATCAAACATAGGACGCGGCCGTAAATTGCGAACCCCTCATATGACACGTCCATTGCGAGCTTTTTCTTGTAGTCATCGTGAAACTCCCCCTCTGGCTCTGCTGCTGGTAGTTTCACGGGGCCCCTGGGGCGTTTTGGCAGAGGCTGATGACCGCCGTCAGAATCCACATCGACAACCGAGGCGTAATCGTCGTCCCCGGCGTCTTCGAGTTCGTCCGAGTCGTCGATTTCGAGGGTATTGCTCCTTTGGCGCTTTGCGCGCCGGCGGGTGTTGGTGTTGGTGTTGGCGGAGGGGATATCGCTGAGCGCCACGCCTTCGTTGTCACTGTCCTCCTCGATGCGGATTGGCGCAAAGTCGTTGGCGTCCACGTCAATGGGAGTCGCATTAGTCTCTGCGATGAGCCTTGATGCGTTGGATTGCAGTGCAGATGGGGCCTTGTCCCGGAAGAACTTTTGCTTTGTGAGCAGAGAATGTCGTGTGTCGGTTTCCATTAAGAAGACGGAGACCTCAAAGTCATCTGCTGGTAGGTTAGAATCCGTCGTTTGCTCCGGATCAGGTCAATTATGCAGAGGTGGAAAAAAGCTTGAGAAGAAGAATCTTTACCTTTTACGATGACGTCTTTGATCGTCTTCTTCTTTGTGCTCTTCTTTTTACTTCGTTCTTTTTCTTCACGGAGCTTGGGTATCACGAGTGGTCGAATGGCTTCGATGACTTGTGGAAGAATGGGATTTCGGGGGTTTAGAAGCCATGACTGTGCCAGCGCTGGGTTGTCCAAGTATATCCTGCATTCAAGAACGGAATACTTTGTAATCCTCAGGTACCGGCGTATGGGTGCCATTCTGTTTCAATGTTAATACGAGCTGTATCGCGGAGCGTGAATGTTGAAAAGAAGGAGCTTGAGCTCTCCGGTGATGTAATCGCGGCTCTGGGCCAGATGCCCCGCGCCATCCACTAAAAATAAGGTCCAAGGCCGCTATAAGCTCCCGCCGAAGGACCCAATTGGAGCGTTGATCGCAATTGGCGCGGGGAGGTGGTGTGGTCGCGAGATCTTTAGAAAAAAACTTCATTTCTCTTGCAGTCGCTGTTGCAAAGCGCCAATTACGTCGCATCTTGCCCTCTGAGGCTCCAGCCCAGCGCGTACCGGCCGTCCGGCATGGTTTTGGTACGAACATGTCAAAGTCATGGAAATCGACGCTGAGGCTGCCCCGCTCAAGCTTCCCGTGAGCTGACCATGCGGAGGAAGAGATGGGGATGTTGAGACGATTTCACTGACTTGGGATTAGAGCTCGACCGAATCCAAAGCTGCAGCAGCAGATCTTGCGTGACTGTACCGACAACTATTACCAATGGCAGACGAGGAACCGGCCTAAAGAGAACCCGTTCGTACTCCACGATGGCCCGCCGTACGCCAATGGGCCGCTTCATGCCGGCCATGCGATCAATAAGACTCTCAAGGACATGATCAACAGGATACAAGTGCAGGCTGGCAGAAGAGTCATGTATAGGCCGAGCTGGGACTGCCACGGTCTACCCATTGAGATGAAGGCTCTCGGGGAGAGTGGCACCAAGGGATTGAGCCCACCCAAGATTCGAGAATCCGCTAGGCGTTTGGCGAGCAAGACGATTCTGGATCAAATGAAAGGATTCCAGTCGTTTGCCGTCATGTCTGAGTGGGATAATAAATGGACAACCATGGATCGCGCCTTCGAGATTAGACAACTTCGTGTGTTCCAGAAGATGGTCCGCAGCGGCCTCATATATCGCAAGCATAAACCCGTTTACTGGTCGACATCGTCCCGCACGGCCTTGGCTGAGGCTGAGCTGGAATACCGTGACGATCATGTGTCAACTGCTGCCTATGTTAAATTCCCTATCCTGTCTGATTGGAGCTCCGTTCCCGGATTGAGCGACTTCAAAGGTCAACTGTACGCTGCTATATGGACAACAACCCCCTGGACGCTTCCCGCCAACAAAGCCATTGCCGTGCATAACGAGCTCGACTACGCGTTGCTGCAGGTCGGAAATGATGGACTTTTGGTCGCAGAGAGCCGTCTTGAGGAGATTGCAAAGAACATTCCCTCTGCAGAAGTCATTGCCAAGTCGATTCCTGGATCCCAGCTAACGGGTCTCTTGTACCGGAACAAGCTGAGAGGCAGCGCCTCTTCTTTGCAACCCATTGTTCATGCCGAGTTTGTCTCTGCCGATTCTGGAACTGGTCTCGTCCACATGGCACCTGGACACGGACAGGAAGACTACCAGGCTTGCTCGGCGTTAGGTATCGAAGCATTCGCCCCTATTACGGATGAAGGCCACTTTACTCCCGAGGCCTATCCAGACGACCCTGAAAAGCTGACTTCAGCCCCATCTATTCTTGACGGCGGAAGCCAGGCTGTGCTGGATCTGGTTGGAGAAGATGTGCTCTGGACCCATAAACTTCAACACAAGTACCCGTATGACTGGCGCACGAAGAAACCTGTGGTTATTCGAGCTACGGCGCAGTGGTTTGCAGATGTCGGAAGCATCAAGGAGGACGCTCTTCAAGCGTTGAGCCAGGTGCGCTTCGTCCCCGAATCTGGCAGAGTTCGCCTTGAAAGCTTCGTCAAAGGTAGAAGTGAGTGGTGCATTTCCAGACAGCGATCCTGGGGTGTGCCTATTCCTGCACTCTATGATGAAAGTGGAAACTCTGTCATGACGGATGAATCTATCGAGCACATCATATCTGTTATGGAACAAAAGACATCAGACGCATGGTTCTCGGATGCTCCTGACGATGCGGCCTGGATTGCGCCATCGCTCAAGGGAACATACCGACGTGGAACCGATACGATGGATGTTTGGTTTGATAGCGGTAGCAGCTGGACAGAGATTGGCCGTCCTGTGGATGTCTATCTTGAAGGCTCTGACCAGCATCGAGGCTGGTTCCAATCCAGTCTCCTAACATTCGTAGCAGCTCAAAAAGCAGACGGCAAATCTGGAACCGACATTGCACCTCCTTTCGGAACACTCATCACCCATGGCTTCACACTTGATGCGCAAGGCAAGAAAATGTCCAAGTCTCTAGGTAACACCATCGTCCCCAGTGAAATCATGGAGGGCAAGCTGTTGCCTCCTCTGAAGAGCAAAGGGAATGATGCTGCTACACGATACGACGCCCTTGGTGCCGATGCTCTCCGACTCTGGGCGGCTAGCAGCGACTTTACATCGGACATTCTTGTGGGAGCGTCCATCTTGCAGCCGATTCACAGTGCACTCATCAAATACCGCACGACGTTGAAGATGCTGCTTGGGTCACTGCACCAATCTGCACTCCAGGCACCGTTGACAAAGCTTGACCAAATCGCAATCTTGCAGCTTCAGGACGTCATGGCTCAGGTCTGGGAGGCATATAGCAACTACGAATTCCACAAGGCTGCCGGACTGATTAACCGATGGATCGCGACTGATCTTTCTGCATTTTACTTGGAAGGACTTAAAGACCGTTTGTACTGCGGTGATGGGGGCGGTGTCCTGGTTCCCATCCTGGTTGGATTCTTGCGAATGCTGGCACCAATCACGCCGATGCTGGTTGAAGAGGCCTGGTCTCACAGGCCGTCATGGATGGTGGAAGATGCGTAAGTCTTCAATGCGTGCATATGATTCGTTCGTCACTAGTGTCGCCCGTGTCTAACAAAGTTTCCACACAGGTCATTCGAACACCCAGCACGGCAGCTCTACAATTCGCATGTGATTGATCCCGCGCGCTTGACGCTGGATCAGGCGCAGCTACGACTACACTTGCCCATCCTGTCCGCCGTGCACGATGCGGTGAAGGCGGGGTTGGAGCAAGGCCGAGAATCGAAGGCGCTCGGCAGCTCTCTTCAGTGCTCCTTGAACATCTCTGTTACGGATGACCGCCTGGTGACGGTTTTGAAGGAGCACCTGGACGAGCTGGATGCCATGTTTGTGGTATCGTCTGTGGAGCTCAACACTCCCCTTTCGGCCGACAATCATGATTGGTGCTATTCGAAGGAGTTTGCCGTGGATGGCATGCAGGGCGTTGTGCATGTGTTGCCGCCGAAGCAGAGCAAATGCTCTCGGTGCTGGAGATATGTTGCCGAGGAGGAGGACGGACTGTGCGGACGATGCGAAGACGTTACAGCGGCTGCAGCTTCATAAATCCTTGACGAGGGCTGTATAAACCTGTATATGTGTTTGGATGTATGTACGAGCGCACTCTCCCGATTGATGATTATTATATGTACGATAGATGTGATTTGATATACAGAAGCGGGAAGAAAATAAATACAATTATAGAGAATAAGTGGCAATTTGAATCAACATCTCCATGCACTCACGATATTAGTGAGTGACGCAGATCACCATCAACGGCAAACCACATGCAAATTGCAAAATGACGAATTTGGTGGAATTAGGCTTCTGACTGAAGGTGGCATAACATCACCGTGCATCTCCAATGTGTGATTCGCATGCACGATCGAATGTACCAGTGACATGCCGGCATAATAAAAACCGGGCCTTTGAAGCAAGGGGACAAGTACCAGATAGATTTCGTTTCAAGCCAACTTTGCAATGTCCGAGTTTCAACCGGGTATGTACAAGCGAGAGTTGCGCGTCCAACAAAACTTGGCTTGCGCTGCGCCTCGCTCGCCGGACGGGCTGCATTTGCAAAATTCGACACAAAGCTGCTGGTTTCTGCTACTACTGGATTATACTAGTAGCGACGCTGCTAAGATCGATCAGTTGGTGGCCGGTTGCACATCTTTTGCCTCTACTGTACAGTAGCTTCCAAAGCTTGGCTGCTACTCTGTGAACCCTGTTTTTGGCTGGCGCATCGCCAAACGGCCGGTTTCTCGCCTGTTTCTCATCCCTAGTGGAACTTTGCACCCCTCATTAACAGCCCCCTTTTGACTCTCCTCCAGCTCCATTTGTGCTGTATTCTTCTCTTCGATCCTTGTCTTCTTGAATTCTTAGCCATGCGTCCCTTCTCGAGCCTTCAGTAGGGAACGATTCGCAACGGCACTAGAACCGGTTGGCGCTGGTGACTATGAACCGGCGGCCAAGCAATGGCCGATCACCACATGCCTGCGCCTCGGTCCGCAGGATATTATTCAGCGAGTCGAGACGGACGACGAGATGGCCCTGCGACGCCAGAGCGCCGGCGGAATAGCAGCCACGAGATGGGCAAGTCGGGTAATGCGTCCAGTCAGCGCGACGACAGCTTCTCTCCCCACGATGACTCGTTCCACGACGATGATGCCTTGAGCCCTCGCCGAGAAGCCTCCCCATACGCCGACGACGGACACGGCCACCGAGAAGAGCGGACGCAGAAGAAGCACAAGGGCCGCTTGGGCGGAGGCTTCTTGCTACACGATGCCTTTGGTGGAGGACGATCTCGTCGACAGCGGGCTGCTCACACGCCTGGTCCAGCTCCTCAGCTCCAGCTAGGTGTCGGTCGTGATGCTGCTCTGCGGGCTTCTCCTAGTCCTGGACATGATATGGGCATGCGAAACTCGTCTGCGCCTATTCGGCGATCTGGCGAAGAGCCTGCAAACTCACCTCCGAACACTGGGCATTCCGCCGACGGCAGGCTATACTCGGACTCGCACCACCAGGACTCGCTCGCTGCTCCGGATCTGGATTCCACACAGATTGTGCACATGGCTCTCAGCCTTAGCGAAAACCGCCGTCTCGCCTCTCGACGGAATGCCTCTCGGACAGCTGCCCCTCCGCGGCTTACACCTATCCCAGACGCATCCTCTTCAAGCAACATCAGACAACATCTCCAGCAGCAGCGAAAGCTCTCGCGCACCGATTCTCCCAGCTTACTGCAAGAGCCATCGGCACTGGTTCCCGTATCTAGAAACAGCGGCAACTTTCAGTCCTCCTTTGAATCCTCCCACGATCCGCAATACCGCTGGCAGTTTTCTGCCTCGACTCTAGCCAGAGCCCACAAGGCCAAAGTACACCTCGAGCTGTGGGCTCAGTACAGGCGACTGCTCGATGTGCTGCCGCCGCTGAAGCCAGGACTTGAAAGGCCGTCGTCGGGTAGCTCCCCAGACTCTCCTGTGCTGGCACCCGGTGCCCAAGCGCTTGCTATCACGCTAGGGAGGCAGTACAACCCCTTGCAGTATATTCGGAATCGCAAAGTGCGGGCTCGTGAAAGGAAGGTCATTGACGGACAGCGGCAGGGCTTTAGCGATGTAGAGGGTGTTAGGTCGTGGGTCGATACCGTTTACCGACAAATGTCTCTGGCCGGGACGTCGCTTGCCGACGACAGACCTTCAATCCCTCCCTATCAATGCGCCGAAGATGTCGATCTGCAGACCTCGCCCTCGGAAGCCGTAGCGAGGCCCCGGCGGCCGAGAGTGGACTGGATCTTGGACCCTTGCGATGTGATTGCTGATGCATACTGGCTGGAGCAGAACGGGCACAAGCATCTTATTGAAGACCGTCATTGGCGAAAGATTTTCCCGCCGCCTGCGACATCCGACTTGAGTAGGCCTTTATCTCGAGAAGTAGATGATACTAGCAGCAAGATTTCGCCGTTCACAACAAGAGACAACAGAGATTATGAGTTAACCGAAACTATTACTGAGGGGAAAGAATTTGGGTTGTCCAAAGTTCGCTCGGAATTGTCTCATAGCAGTACAAAGGAGCGTGCAAAACAGAAGCTACAGAACATCAAAGGTTTCCACCACCGGCATGGAAGCGCCGGACATGGCCACGATATAGTAATGCGAATGAAGAAAGATTCTGGATCTGAATATTCAGACAGCGACGACAGCGAGCCAAAGAGGAGGATGCGACCTGTTCGCAAGGGAACAATTTCCAGCAACTCAAACGACCTGCTGCAGAAGCAAATGATGGAAATGGTGGCCAAGGAAGCACGTGAAAGAGAACTTGAAGATATGGCTTTGGCGAACGAGAGCGCCGATGACCAGAGTGTTGAGGCACAAGACATGAGGCGAATTTCACAACCGCCGTCCCGATTTACTAGCAGGAGAGGTTCTCTGGCGGAAATAAGCGACTCAGAACGCAAACTTGCTGTGTTTGAAAAGGTCAAAAAGAGCTCTCCCTCGCGCCTGAGTCTCGATGCCAATTATCTTTCGTCATCTCCAGGCAAACGGGCTTCGTTTCCCAACTCACCGGAAATCCTGCCGCTTCGCAATGGCAAGTCTGAGTCGGTTGCCAGCGCTGATCCTTCACCACCCTGGAGCCGGTCAACATCTCCCACGAGAAACCCCTTCAGCAAGATTAAGTCAATCATTCGAGACAAGAACGATGACAATTATATACTCGATGAAGTTGAAGATGAGGGAGAAGGGCGATCGTCAAAGCGTGACAAACTTCTGGCCCGTTCAGGCTCGACATCTACTCTGGGTAGGCGTCAATCTAGCCCTGCTGGAAAGCTATTGTCAGGAACCGACAGCGGTAAAGGTGCTCGCAACACGGGAAGCATGCGACTTCGAGCTGACGAAAATGTTGGCTTGAGAGGCATGTTCAAGGGGCCGCGTATTGACAACGTGCTTCGAGGCGGTGTTTCCAAGTTGGGAGACATTATCCGTAAAAAAGAGGGATCTGGTGAAGCACCCGACCTCGACACAACGGATGAGTCTGATAGTGATAGGATCAGGGGGAGAAAGTCTGCACCCTTTTCTCTGTCGCGAAAACCTTCCACTAGGGCACAAGAAGTACAGCACCAGCCGAAGCACTTTCTTGATACGATGCCTCAATTTCATCGCATGCCTAGCTTTCGCCACGCTGCTAATGGTGGTGAGAAGCTTACTGCTGCTGCTGATTCTGGCGCAGAAACTCCCGGTCGTCGGGCCACCGAACTTGATCTTCTTCGACCTCCCCTGATTAAAATCCGGAGCGCATCTTCGTCTGGGTCTTCTCCAGTACAAAAACCCCGCATAGGAGACTCGGACGTCTCTGAGTCCGAATCCTTGCTGAATAACAGTAGCACTGCCCCCGACGCTGCGGATAAGCGTGGGAACTCAGCCCTTTCACTCAGCGACAAGGATAACCAGCATAGACGACTGCCGGGCGAGCATTGGTCGATTGCAGACCGTGGCTTTCCTGGTCAAACGAGGCTTTCGAAGCGTGAAGTCGCTAGGATGCGAGCTCTGATACTCAGCTCCGGTATCAAGGCGATGGAACTGCGCCGTCGCGCCAACGAGCAGCACAAGCCGTTCAGCAAGGAGAATCTCGCCCTTAACGCGGCTGCCTCTCCGAACGAACCCGGCGGCGTCCCTTGGTCGGACATTGCCAGGCTTACTCCTAAGCAAGCCCAGCTCAGCCTCCAGCTGCACGACCAGCAGGTGCCTTTCTGCGAAGTGTATCCCCTTGCTGCTCGTACTCTGGGCGTTGCCATCCAGACGTGGGGCCAGCGGTGGCAGTCTTCGGCGGACTACTTCCGGGACAAGACGACGCATGACCTTCGCACGCGCGTTTGGGAGGTTCGCACGCATATTGCAGATGACTTGTCCGAGCTGGCGCGCAAGGCTGCTGACGAGGCGGATGAGACGAGCCGCGACTTGATGCTCGGCCAGCCTCTCAAGATCAAGCACGTCATTGACACCATGGACAAGATGCTGCGTACGCGGCGTAGGAGATTCCGTTGGTTGAGGCGCGGGCTCTGGCTTACGGTGGAGTGGCTTCTCGTGGGCTTCATGTGGTATGTCTGGTTCATGGTGATGATACTGCGCATCTTCCTCGGCATTGGCAAGGGGGCTTTGCGGGGCGTCAAATGGCTTCTCTGGCTGTGATTCTCAAGACACTTATTCCCACTGGTCCCCCCTTTCTCTCTCTAACCACTACCTCTTCATATCCCTTTGTTCTATGTTGAATCGAGTCTCTCCAGCATTAGTATCCCATATCTATTCCATTCCATTACCATCACCCTCACAGGATATTCAGCACTATAGCTGCTATCCCCCTTTCAACCATACTTTTCCTCCTATACGCTCCTACTTCCATTATTTCTTCTTCTAATTTTTCTGTCTGATACCCCAAATTATTCTACAGTCTCGAATTTTCTGTCTAGGTGTTGCGGTTGGCAACTCTAAGGACCCCGATGCATAGCCATGGAGTGAGGTAGCAAAATTACGCACATGTTTCATTATTTCACGTGTTAAAAACCCCCTTTTTCTCTTCTTCTCAAAAACTGTACGTGTATTTTCAACTTATCAAGGCTTTAACTTAATTTTTATCCACCAAAAAACATAAAACTTTTGTAATCGAAGAAGTAAAAAAATTAGGCAAATAATAATATTGACTATGTATCTTCTAATATTTTGCATCCTCTTTGATCTTTTGACTGAGCGAAAAATGGTCTTGTCTAAAAAGAAGACTTTGTCTAGACTCTTTTTTCCTTTCTTAAAATGAAGGACGTAGAAAAGGGGGCCACAGCACCGGCCATGTTGAGAAAAAAATCAGAACCTATAGTAACAACAAATGAAGAAGATGGGAAAAAAAAAGAGACTATAAGGAAAGTTTTTTCCCGCCTGCTGACGGTAATTGTCCCAGTAGGGGCTAAAGGGTGATTGATTATATGAAATAACGCTGCATCTGCAAGCAAAGTCTAACAGCGACGAAGGGAACAGAAGAATAAGGGGAAAGGAAGGGCAAAAAAGGGTCGAAATGGAGGCCGTAGATCATCTATTTCCCGAGATCGTGTAGCGTACATCTATTCAATCCTCTTCTTACCCTCCTCGGCGTTGATGAACCGAGCAGTGCTGAGCCCACGCTCATGTCTGGCGACGAGAGTTCCGATGACAGCGTCCTTCTTGGCCTTGGAGATGTTCTGGGTGTAGCCATCGATAGCATACCCGAGCGGGTTCAGGCGTGGCCAGTTTACCTAAAAAACGCATGTTAGTCTCAGCTGTAAGGGAGAGGGGGAAAAAAAAAGTAATGGTCGCTTACATAGAGCATGCCGTGGGTCCAGACAAAGTGGAAGCACCAGGCTGCCACGCTGGACCAGAAGAGAATGAAGATGCGCATGGGGATGACGCTCGAATTGGGAGGCCGTCTGGTGAAGATGCCCACGAGAACGATAAAGATGCTAAAGGCCAGGATATAGGGAATGGCCTGGATGAGGACCGGCCGCCTGTCGCCGAAAATGAGGTTGGTACCAACGTTGGCCTCCCCCGGCTGATAGACTCCGAGGAACAAGTCGTATGCGTCCTGACGAGGGCCGTCCATGAAGTTGTTGAGGCAGTATCGTGTGAGACCAATACGACCATCTTGCAAGGCTCCCATTGGCGTACGCTTGCCAGTCCTGGTGACGTCTGTCTTCATGGCTCCAGTTCCAGAGTAGGCCGTGGAGACAACATCGGCATTGTCGGCCCAAATGTTGCGGAAGAGGAACTCGAACGCGGGGTCTTCGTTCTTAAACGATGAGCCCTTTGCGAGCAGGCCGGCATCTTGCAGCATGCGGTCAAGCATGTGACGGGCGAAGATGCTTTGAACGACGTTGGTACGGTCAAGGCAGTCCATGCAGTTTGTGCGCATCACGCTGGTCTGAAGGCTGCGGGCTTCAATCCTTCCGTCGTTGTTTCCCGGCATTTCGACGCCACGGAAGTAGCCTTGCGCATCGACAGCGTCCCGGAGTCTGTCCACGATGGCGTAGGCCTTGTGCATCTGCATGCCCTTTGTCTCGCTGTGATAGTCAAAGTAGACATAGTGAAGGCGGTCGAACTGCTGGCGGCTCGAGCCCGGCTGGATCGTCGTAAACTTCTCGTCGGTAAGACGGTCGGCCTCGCGCCGCTCCTTGGGCATCGAAACAAGAGCCTTGGCCATCTGCTCGTAAGACTCCTTGACTTGCAACTCTCGTCCCTTGTGGTTGACCAGGTTGATAAGGTAGTTGTCTCCGTAGATGCGGATCTGTTCCTCAAAGTGCTTGGCTGAAGCAGCAAGGGCGGCATCTGTACTGCGCACTTGGATTTTCGGCGTGTACTTTAGGTTATTGACCTCGGACCAGAATGTGGGCACACTGCCTCGTGTTTGGACATAAGATAGAATCTGCATCTCCTGGCCGGCCGACGCGCCAAACTTGCCACTCTGCATATCACTGCTGCCAGCAAATCCTCCAAGACCGGTGCTGCTGCTATCGTTAAGGATGACGATTTGCTCTGTCTCATTGTAGTTGGCAACATGGCCGTCTTCGTCTACACCTCGAGTGAAGAATCGGGTTCCACCGCGGTATCGTGAGCGTCGAGAAATCAATACGATAGTCAGGGGTGTGCTCTTGAACTTGGTCTGCTTGATTTCGAACATTCCAAACATGCAAGGAAGAATGTAGGGATCAATGGCAGGCTGCGAGCCGGGCTGACTACGAGATCCTGCGGTGCGGAACTTGATCAGCTCGGACTGCAGATACTTGTTGAAGAAGAAACGATCATCTGTTCTCAGCCACAGGGGTCGGGAGGTGTCGGCATGGGATTGACGCTGGATCGAGTTGGTGAGATCGATCGAGTAGGAAAAGTACATGGGGCCCTGAGCAAGGAAGGTCTTGAGGAGGTTTATAAAGGTGTCTTCGTCGGGATCGTGGATCTGTCGCTCGCGCATGGGGAGAATCTCGGTCGAGATAACCTTGTAGACCATCTGTCCCTTGAGCCTGCCCATGGGCTTGGCCTTGTTGATGATGATGACATACTTGTCTGGAGTATGGTTAGGACTTGTCCCAGGTGCAATAAGGTATCATGATTGGTGGTATAGAGCTGTCACTGACCTAGAGGGAGCTGGATGATGCCAAGGATTCCGGAGATGCTGGACACACGCGTCGCGCGCTTGGAGGAATTGAAACCGCCCTGGACCAGCCGGACATCTCCCATGGGGCGGTCAATTACCAAGGCAGGCGCATCGGGAGACGAGGGCGAGGTAAAGGTATAAGCATCGCTGGTGACCCTGAGGTTGATGTCGCGATAGGGCAGCTTGGCCGCTGCGAGGTGCGCCATAGCTGTAGATAGCTATAGATGTGATTTACAGGCACAACGTCGCTGATTCTGTCGACACAGCTCTCCGCAATCTCGAGTTCGCAAAGGCGGGCACTTCCGTCTGATGCGTGATGAACAACTCAAGCTGTCTTCGTCTCAATCACATGTGGAATGGGAGAATGTTGTAATGCCAGCAAGGCCTCAGAAAGGATATTGGAGTGCACAGCCTCATCAACTGGTGGGCAAACGTCACTGCAAAGCCACAGGAGGAGCTAGGCAAAAGGGGGAAATGGTGGCGCTGCTTACATATGCAACTCCTTTTAGAGGCGAGGGGCATCAGGAACCATCCGGGTACGTACCTGAGGGGGAAAACGGTCGTATAAAAGCAGATTGCTTCCCCCTTTCGTATATGATGCAAATTGAATCAGGAGTGCCGTATCATAAGGCGATCGCAAGGATAAGATACTCGAATATTTGATACGTTCTAGGATTAGCATCTACTTGGGGTTCGGACGCTTGCATCTTGCATTTTGAATTGACTTTGATTAACTTTATAGTGTAGTCGTCTCATCATAAACCTCTCTCTACCTCTCTGGGCAGCCGAGATTCTATCACACTCAATGTAAGAATAACAACAGAAATATCTACTAAGACATGAAATTAGAATACAAAAAAGAAAGCATCGAAATAAAGGCACCTTGGTGGGTATACTGTGCCTATGTTTCTCTGCCTTATGCCTCAGTGCACAGCCCAAGTCCAGCCAGCAACTCCTCTGCGGTAATGTCAATACCTCCCGACGCCTTATCCTCGATGCCAAACCCAATGAAAAGCTCGTCATCTAGGTATCCGTGGTACTTCAAAAGAGGGCTCTTCCAAGCAATCGACGTAACGTAAATCATCTCCGAAGTAAGTCGATCCGGGTACTGCTGGCGGCCGTGGATCCAGATTGGCCGCTTCGACATGGCCTGGATGGCGAAGGGCGCCTGCTCTTGGAAGAGCATAACGTACGGCTCATAGACTGCGTGCCAGTTGTAGAATGACTTGTGCTGCCAGATGGTGAAGATAAAGGTGTTGGACTTATCGGCAATGCAAATTGCGTCTGTCCGCTTGCACATGGTGACCTTGAGTGAGTTGCTTGCTTGGTGGACTGACTCGTTCTCAGAGATTGTTTTGGGTAAATATTTTTCCAGACACTCGTTATCTTGTTCTTCGGTGAGCAATGCCAGGTTGACACTGGATGAGCCATCCGCTAGAACCCGAGAAAAGACTCGTTTCGGTGCGACGTCGTGGTGAATATACATCTGGCCGGCAGAATCCCAGAAAGGGAACCAGTTCTTCTCGACGGCATTCCATGGCAAAGGCCGCTGTAGCTCTGTACCTCTGAGGAAGGCCTTTGAGCCACCCCACTGGCCGGTCCAGTCCACAAGTTCACGAAAGTCCTGGATAAACTGGCCAAAGCAAGTGAATTGGGAATTCGAACCGTACACAATGTATGGAGATTCCGGCCCGTAAAGAACGCGGGCATCGTGAGGGCCGACGTTGGCAGAGAAGTAATCTAATTTGTCTTCACATATCCCGCCTTCTGTTGGCTGAACGGGCAGTGCTGTCGGAGGCTCAAGGCACCGCAAGGCCCCAAACTGGAAAGTAGCATGACACACAAGTTCTGTGAAGTAAACGCTTTGTTCATCTGCTGCCCGTGCCAGCTGTGCTACCACGATCCAAGTATCTGCCAGCGTAGGGTGAGGAATGATGTTGGGGTTCATTCCCTTGTGCCCTTCACCAAAGTCAATGGCAAAGTACTTTTTGTCCATGGTGGAGATTGAGAAGATTTCCTGGTGAGTGACTTGAATATTGGGGAGAGCAGAGCTATTGCTCAAGGGCAGATGTGACGGTGGCGCATTTGCTGCTGGAGCCTCAAATGTTTCTGGCTTTCCAAAGCCTATTGGCGCCTGGGCCTCATGTTCATGGCTTAAATCGGCATTGCCTTCCCTATGGCCCGCATTGAATTTGTCGATGATGGGCGGAATCCATTCGGCTCCTTTGGACCGTGTATAAAAGGTGATGATTGTGTAGAGAAGAATGATGATAGGTACTGTTAGGAACAGCAGGCGCTTGATATCTCTGACAAACATTGTGAAACCCTTGTAGCTATGCAGATGTGGATGATATGACGTGAGTTCAATGTATGTTTTAGGATGTGGTCAGAGTCTGGCGACAAGGGTCAAGTTCCTCACTCGACTCGACCAAGAAGTATGTAGATATTCTTTGTATGACTGCTTGCACAGAATACGACAGAAAGACTTTAGGCCATGGAAGCTTAAAAGAAAGTGAAGGGGATAAACTCCGACCTCGTGGCTTGTGCGTGGGGGAGCTATGACAAGCCCCCAGGATATAAGCTGGCGATCCTTTTGAGGTTACCACTCAAATGGCAGCCAATGCCGATTCGTAACACGGTGATTAAGCAATAGCTCTTGATGGTAACGGTTATCACCACTTGGAGAAGTGCCGTAGTTGATGCCGTAATAGTGTCAAAGGGTATGTAAGTGCTATGGGAAATGTACAATTAGACAAAGACGCTTGGTGTGAGGCTGAAGATGCAAGCTGATGCTACCACAGCATGAATACCGAGTGCAATACCATACTCGTACATACCTTCATAGAAAGTACCAGCGATACCAGTTCAAGACTAATTAGGCCACGCTCTATAGATCAATGGCGATTAAGATTCTGCAGCGGGCCGGGTACGGCGATGTGACGCTGGAGTAGATGGCAAAATGACGATGTAGCACGGCCTAGTAGGTACGAGTACATGTAGATGGAGATTGTATGCAGGCCAGGCCCGGCTGAACGGCGATGGAAAAGATTTTAGCTACAGGGCTCAAATGTCCCTTGTTATGGTCCGAGATACGGCGGTGAGAAGGCGAGAGGCGAACCAGAGCCTAGCGGAGGGCAATGACACACTGATAGTCACCATTCGCCATCAATGGTCGAATTCATGTGGCTCGTATGTACGTGTATGGAGTCTTGAGTCGCAAAGTTCAAGGGCAATGATGTAAGAGCAAGGGCTAGCACACACTGCCGGCAGCAAAATGCATCACTGGATTCTTCTTTTTCTAAATGTCACTCACCACCAACTCGGACCAGTAGTACTCGTGCTGTAATGCTACTCATTTGTGCTAGTATGAGTAAAAGAAAATGCCATATTGGAGAAGTAATTAACCACTAGTATTAGTGTTGGCAAGCATCTCAATGGATCCCTAAGCGAGCTGGGTTTGATGAAGATGGACAGCCGTGCATTTCGCAGTGGACACGACCCATGGCCCTTAGATGGAGCACAGTGGCCTCAATCGGGCCTTGCCATGGAATCGACCAGGTAGCCCGGCAGGCGGGATGCCTTGATTGTGAATGTAACCTCACCGTGTGGCCGCTAATATACGAAGATAAGAGCCTATACAGCAAACCGCTGCCAACTCTGAGACACTTTGGTCAGACGAGACGGGGGAAAGGAAACAAGACCGTTCAATTAGTCCAGAAACCACAAGACAGAAAATCATCATTCACGAAAACGAAGACCGGCGCTACCCCGCAAACCCAAAGACTTGGCGGCGGGAACGAGAATAGAAGAGGCAGAGAATTGCAGGAATTGTCATATGCCAAAAGGCACAAGCCGAGGGAAAACGCAATTTCGCTCTATTTTCTCGCCCCCAAAACGCAGCACACACAGAAAGCACCTTTGCTAAGAACCTGGCAACTTGTAAGAGTACAGCAACAGGGGCGGCCCCTAGTGCTGCACCTCCGCACATTAGCGGCGAGAGCAGGGAACAGGCATCGAACCAATCTGCGCAGATCAGAAGCGATCGGCAGAGCACAATGCCGGAATCCAGCAAGGCCGCTGGAGACGCGCTTGTGCTGCTTCGGGAGAAACGGCCGTTGGCAGGTTTTTGGTGTCAAACAAGGGCTATATTTCGCCGGTTGCATTTTTGTGGTTGTCTGGAAGGAGGAAGAGGCGGGAGGAAATTAGGGAGCACCATAATACAGTAAGAAGGCAAGGAGTGTGGAAGGGGGGAGGGAAATAATTGAACGCTGGTGACACCATGATGACGAGGGTTTTCGATGCTTTGCTGCATGTATGTTTGCTCTTATCTCAGAGGCAATTGATGGATCCAAGTTGTAGAATATCACACACTCAAAAGTCCTTCTGTGGCTGATGCTGTGGCACGTGCATGCTGGTGCCTGTACCTGTACCTCCCCAGGCACAAACCAAGCGCCAACAAGCCAAGAAAGATAGACGAGATCGCTTGGGTTGACAGCGCCAGCGCCCAGAAAGCCAATTTTTAAGGTGCAGCCACATCCGCCAAAGAACCAACAACCCAGTCAGCAAGTACATGTACATACCTGTGTAAGGAGATTTTTCTCACACCGCAGTTAACAACAACCAACGACATGAACCGACTTTTGCAATGAATCAGGAGATTGGATGGCTCCACGATCAAACACTGACTAATCCAAGAGTAGCAACGGCGTAGAAGTCGCGTAGAGGGAGGAAGGAAGGTAGAAGAAAAAAACTCGAATTTTACGTGGGGGATAGGAGGAGTGGGATGCAGTAGGAGTGGGAGCCCGGGAAAAAAAAGAGATGGCACTTAATTAATTAAAGTGAAAACCGTTGATGACATTAGCCCTTGTTGGATCCAATTCCAAGTTGAAGTTGCCCCCTTGCAAGCACTCCTATGAGTTAGTAGGAATGTGCAAGCGCCGGCATCTCCATGTAAGTAACAGTACCAGTACGGAGTAGTATTCCGTTCAATGTTCCCCCCTTTGCGCCAAATCATGAAATCCTTCTAAGTAAGTACAATGAAATGAAATATCCCGAACCCATATTACCGCCAACATTAAATGTATGTAATCTGAATCACGCCCTAGCCTGCTTCAGCAGCACCGGCTCCTTTGAAGGACCGCCCAGTGTGCTCCGGTATAGCCAGGAGGCAAACTTCACACTTGGTGTGTCCACCCATCTCGTCACGCCGTCAGCCAGCGCTAGAGTCAGGGGCAGTAAAATCAACTGGGGGATGAGGAAGGCAACTTCTAGCCCCAGCGGGCCAGACTTTGGCAGGGGAATCTTGTTCATCCAGTGTGGGATGTGTTGCGCGTGGTCGTCTCCCTTGAAGCCCACGGCCATGTAAAGCCGGTCGCCCAGTGTGCATAGCACGGGGCCGTGGACAATGTACAGCGCAAAAGAGATGCGCCCTAGATACTGGCAAAACTTGGTCTCAAAGAATCTCTTTAGCCAGTGAATGCGCGGAATGATGGCGACTAAGAAGCCTGAGGCCAGCCAGAGGTAGAACCACTTGTAGTCGAACACGGCCTGGGGCTTGAGCAAGGACAGGTAGTACCAACCGCGGCTCTTTGCCATGTCCCTAACGTCTGCGGTTTCGGCGGGAATTCCGCCCAAGTAGAGACTGATGACGAGTAGATGGTAGTAGATGAAGTCTTTGATTGGCTCCAGGCGAGTCAAGAAGAACGGGAGCTCGCCTTTTTTGGCCAGCAAGTCGAGGTCGCAGAGTAGCATGCCCGTGCAGAACAGGGCACAGTACCAGCCGTCTGTGATAAACATGAAATAGAAGATCAAAGAAGCTTCGCACCAGAGCCGTGCAGCCTTGGAGCACCTCGAAAGGGCCAGATGGCAGGCGTAGACGACCATGGAGCCTTTAAACTCGACGGGGATGGACCACAAGTGGACGTTGTACTTGAGCCACAGGTCTCCCTCCTTGAAGACGAAGCTGAAGTTCTTGAAATCGACGTAAAAGGTCCAAAGTTCTTCTGTCCAGCTTCCCGCCATTGTTTGTCCATTGACCCAGATGCCAAGCATGTGCCACATCGTGATGAACGCAAGGACAACCGCGATGATGGGAAGATAGAGCCGTGGCCACCGCCTGAAAAAGGCCGATGCGATATTGTCTCCCAGCTTTGTGAACTCGCCGGCTTGCATAAGAGTCAATGGCTTCAGGGAGAGGACATAGCCGGATATGACGAAGAAGGTTGAGACGGCATAGTGGCCGCCTGTGAAAAAGTTGCGTATAAAAGGGAATGCGACCATGTGGTATTTTCCGTCGTAGCCAAAGCCATTTTCGAAAATGGGATTCTGCTTTTCCCAGCCGTGAGCCCACAGCTCGTGGTGGTGCCAGTACACGAGAAAAGCCGCGAAGCCTCGGAGGCCGTCTAGGTATGATGTTGGCCGCAGTTTCTCAGCCACTTGAAAGATGGTGGGCAGTTGATAGAGAGTGTTCACAACGCGGTTCAGGACTCGCTTGTGCTTGGGAAGATAGCTGGCTGCCCTCCACATCGTATATCCGTTTGCTTCCTTGGCCAGCTCTGGGTCGTAGTCGGATTCTTCAGAATGAATCTCTTCCCAGTCTTTGCTGGTGTTAAGGATGCTTACTTGTGCCATGTTGGCGTTGGTAGCGATGGTGTGAGTAGCGTCAAACCAGTAGACAGAGAAGTGTTCGCAGAGAGAGAGAAGACGCCGGAAGTGTCCACAACTTCAATCTCTCAAGCCTCGCACGGAGCAAGAGCTGGACAATGCCGGTCGTGCCGTACGTGTACTTTGTTCGTATTGCTCGACAAGGAACCTCCACGCTTCCCCAGACGGCAAACCCCAGGATCGATCCGATCTTCGAGCGGTCACGGACAACACGTCGTACTCGGGAATCTGGAATCAGAAACGATGACACGCGGCCACGAGTCCCACCGGCAAAGACGCTTCCCCAGCTTTCACAAGCCGAAAATCAGAAGCTCGAGGCAGATGATAAAGGATGTCCCGAGGTCAGAAGCATGCGGAGGCGAAGGATGGACGCGGGGTTACGGGACTATAGGTCGACTAGATGAGAGACCGCAGTTGCGGCTGACGGTATCACCCGAGAGAAAGTCGATGAGATATCGAGGACCAGCTGGTGTCGATGCCGAGGAGGACCCAGAATGCCAGGGTGATGGTGGTGCGAAGACTGCCCAAAGAGGCCAAGGATAGACACGCAATGACGCATGGGTCGGGGGGAAGAGAATTGAGGCCCCATCAAGCGCTGTTCCGGGATATGATAGCTTGGATAGGAATGCCAATGCCGTGGACGAGCAAGCGCAAGAACCTGTATTCTTGGCTGTCCATTATCACATGAAACGTTTATTTTGGGCCACGGCTTCGTGTAAGTGGGAAAAGAAGCCGAGAGTACAAGTACATGGCCACACCATCTTACTCCGCACGACGCCATCAGAACGCCACCAAAACGCCTCCCAAGGAACGGAATATCCAAGCCAAGGTACTCGTAAGGAAGACTGCAGAGAGACAAGGGCCAAACCAAGAAGGCCCTCGACTGTGGATTGGACGGCAGACCCCCTGTCTCTGTGGCTTGCATGGGAGGCTGCTACTGTACTGGTGGGCGCCCCTCACACCAAAAAAAATGCATGGACTGGGAATCCTCTGCATACGAGCGTTCGTTCGGGGACCTGACAAGCCGGGAGCTATACTGTACATACATCATGTGTGTGTGTGGCTGATCGGCGCCTCGGACACCCAAGATGCATTTTCAGCTGGCTTATGAGTAGATTTCAAATTTTCTGCCCCCTTTTGACACGATGTCTTGTGTTGCCCGGAAGATGGGTACATGTACTTGTACGTCTGGGGCTAATTGTCCGTGAGCTTTGATTTTGGAGGCGTTTTTTGTGCCAGCCACTTGACAAGAAGTTGGAACTCGAGAAGCAAAATTGATGGGCTGATGCAATACTATAGATAAGGTAGTACGGAGCATAACTACCTAGAGGAGTAATTGAGCGCAATTGATGAATAAAAATCCTGATTATCCTCAGTTGTGACAATGTTCGAAGCCGCGGACCTTTAGGACTGCAAAAGTACATGTACAAAGTGCAAGTACATGCTGCCGGTGTCGGGCCATACCCGCGCGCCGTCTCAGCTTAGAAGAGAGAAATCCTTTCGACTTCGACCAGGTGCCTGGTTCTAAAGCACCGCTAACGTGTAAGCTGCAGTCAATCCTCTTCCACATTGCAGAGTACTGCCTGTACCTGTACTTGACGGAATAGATCCGCTGGCTACCATCACAAGCCATTGGGAAAAGAGACAATCATGGCTTGCTTCTATCTAGACTTTGTCCAAGACTGTAGGAAGGGTGGCACAGAATATTCAATCTCGTCAGCCACATGTAGCACACAAAATAGAAGAAAAAAAAGAACAAGGCGTCCGTATTATGCCGATGAATACAGTATGGCCGTTGTGCGGACATTGCAGGCAGGTCTCGCCGTTTCTCTCCACCTCCGTCTTGTCAGGCCTTGTCCTTGTTTCCCCATGTTCCCCAAACTGCCCTCACCTCTCTGTGCCGTTGCCTTAGGACGCTTTTGGAAGCTGTCTCCGGCTCTAGTAACGTCGTTGTCTCTTCCTGTGGCCCCAAACGTAATCACCAAGTCCCCTGGCAGATTTGCAGGGGATCCACCGCCGGTGTGGGTTCGAGCAGACTCAAGTGTGATGGATCCCCGGTTGTCTTCACGCCATCCAACTAGCTCATCCTTGCGGGTTGGGTTGGGTACATGTACATTGACTCCGTAGGGCCTGTGGCTCAATCCATGCCAGGCAGGTAAGAGAGCGTTCGGAACAGCAAGGCGGCGAGTTTTGTTGTAATTGCGCCTATGGACGGCCCGGACAGCCCTTTTGATATGGCCCAGAGTATAATATGTGCATGGGCCGGGCAGGATGACTCTTTTTCGATCTCTTCTCCCCCGGGTTTGCTTACACTGGGTATCCTTCCACTGATATACGCGTGCTCGCAGCATTGACGATCAGGACAAACTATAAGCAGCCTCCTCAACAAAGCACAAAGCATACTTTATCTCCTTAACCTTACCATCAAGGTACCTGTATACAGGGAGATTTCTATACAATTGAAGCCTGAGAGCTCCAGTAGTATTCTCGGAGTCTTGCGGCTTTGCACCCCTTCAGTGGACGTACTGCCAAGGCGATCCTCGAGGACTTTTTTTAAGTCTCGACTGCTGTTATCCAAGGCAGAGAGGTCTGGTTCGAATAATCGAACTTTAACCTTAGCCAGCTATTACCGCCTCTATTTTTTTTATCTGTCTTTTTTGTTTAACGGCTGTTGCCGTACACAGCATGATACTCAACCTTTAAGCGGTGCTTGCCATTCTCTCGACTTTCCTCATCTCCAATATTTTCTTTGTCTCATACCTGAGAAGAGAAGAACCGAGCACGTTACGATGAGCTCTCCTCTCGGATCTCCGAGGCTCATGTCCTCAGCCAGCCCCTTCCGCAACAAGGTGCCTACACAGATGAGAAGGTGCCTCCCCGCCTATCTCTTCCTCGTCTTCGCCCTTTTTGTCATTCTCAATTTCGACTGGGTCTTGGCGATACCCAATCCTGCGTCCGTCCTCCGTCGACAGCCAAAGCCGCCTCCTGTACCAGGCAGCACATTTCCGCAAAAGATCTGGCAGACATGGAAAGTCGATCCTCTCCACTTCGAGGAGCGCGATCTGTTGACGGCGCGGACGTGGACTGAGAAAAATCCGGGCATGCGCTACGAAGTTGTTACCGATGCCAACGAGATGGCATACATTGAGGATCGGTATGGTCCTGATGGCTACGATCGACCTGACATTGTCGAATTCTACCAAATGATCAACCTACCCATCATCAAAGCCGACCTCTTGCGATATATGATCATGTATGCTGAGGGCGGCATTTACGCAGACATTGATGTCGAGACCATGAAGCCTTTCCATCGGTTTATTCCCGAGCGATACAACGAAAAGGACATTGACTTGATTGTCGGCGTTGAGATCGATCAGCCTGATTTCAAAGATCACCCCATCCTGGGGAAGAAGTCCATGTCGTTCTGCCAGTGGACATTTGCCGCGCGCCCTGAACAGCCCGTCATGATGCGTCTAATTGAAAACATCATGAAGTGGTTCAAGGCCGTTGCTAGGGATCAGGGTGTGCCGCTGGGTGAAGTGCAGCTCGACTTTGATCAAGTCATCAGCGGCACTGGACCCTCTGCTTTCACCAAAGCCATACTTGAGGAGATGAACCGCAAGTCCAAGGGACCGAGGGTCACCTGGGACAATTTCCACAACCTGGACGAATCCAAGCTGGTGGGCGGCGTCCTCGTCCTCACTGTTGAGGCTTTCTGCGCCGGACAAGGACACTCTGACTCTGGCAACCACAACGCTCGAAACGCCCTTGTCAAGCATCACTTCCACGCGTCCAACTGGCCGAGCCGCCATCCTCGATACAAACACCCTGCCTATGGCCAGGTCGAAGACTGCAACTGGGTGCCCGAGTGCATCAAGAAATGGGACGACAATATTGGCAACTGGGATAAGTACTCTGAGAATGAGCAAAAGAAGATCATCCAAGACATTGAAGATGCCCGACTGGAACAAGAGCGGCAGCAACAGGCTTTGGCAGCGCTGCCTGCGGCTTTCCCCTAGTACTTTTCTTCCTATGGGTGATTTGATGATTTTCTTTTGTACATTTCCTCCCTCGATTGCAATCCGCTTTGGCTTGATTGCGCCGATTTAGACATTGGCTTATAATGGGTTTATGGGTTCATGATATGGCGCTGGCAGTATTCCCTGGGTACGGAGTTTTGGGCGGTTCTTTTACACTGAGTAATAAAAGGATGGAATGGGCGACTTGTTGGCATTTTGGTGGCGATGGAAGACAAGGCCGAGAACATATATATACATATAAGTGTATAGGTGCATATATCCACATAGATGTGTTGATGTAATGAATTCAGATTGGAACATCACATGTTGCTTAACTTTTACGCTGTGTTGTGTAATAATATTCCCGTCATTGGTGCATTTGCTGAGCCAAGTGTCTTGTAGCTGTCAAGTTTTGAGAGGCGGCTTTAGGGTATGAGATCAGCACTTTGCTTTTGCTGGATCCATTTGAATGACTGCCTATTTTAATGACTTCATTCAGTGTAGAATTTTGTTTTAAACATTGCATCTCGTAAACGGCAAACTCATTTTCCTACAGAGAATCGTATAAACGCCAGCAAGAGCATCAATCTGCAGGCGGTCGGACAGCATCAGGCTAAAAACCATAACGTGGGCTGTTCCACAGAAGCCATTTGATCCTTATCCTTGAAAAGCCAAAGCCACAGCAAGTTTTAACGGCAGCCTTGGCTTACCTAAGGCAAAGTGCCATCTGACCCGCCCTCTAGCCTGACGTGTACCGCCCGTCTCTGGTCTGGTCTGGTATTCGCCGCATCCAACCTCCATTTCCAGGCAATCCAACTCTTTGTCCGGTCTTTGATACCACCCACTGCGCTGCCCATCACCACGGCCTGTTGCCGCTCTGCGATATCTCCGCTGCTTCTTTACGACGCTCGACCGAATTCCTTAGAATCCGACGCTATCGGACGTTCTTGCGCCCGCATCCCGCCACTCAGCTCAACGCTTTTCGGTAGAGTGCAGTTAATCAACAAACCTTCAAAATGGCCGCTCGCGCACCTCCCGCTGGTCGACCAGGCCTGAACACTCGCTTTGCGCAGTTCAAGCTAGTTCTTTTGGGTGCGTTTCTGATAGTCGGATGGTCGAGATGTGTTGATGTGTTGTGCTAACATGGCTGTTTTGCGACAGGCGAATCTGCCGTTGGAAAGGTAAACTTGCAACCCTTCGGCTCGCTACGCTGAGTGGAAAAAGAAAGAAGAAGAGGAAGTGAGAGGCTAACATCTTGTTACAGAGTTCAATAGTCCTTCGTTTTGTCAAGGTAGATTGCACGCAATATCTGGGAGGCCTCTGAACCGCCCTGCTAATGAAGCCATCAGGATCAATTCGACTCTTTCCGAGAATCCACCATTGGAGCGGCTTTCCTCACTCAGACCATCTCTCTCGATGAGAACACGACGGTCAAGTTCGAGATCTGGGATACCGCTGGCCAGGAGCGATACAAGTCGCTTGCTCCCATGTACTACCGAAACGCCAACTGTGCCGTCGTCGTATACGACATCACGCAATCCGTACGTTGAAAATCGGGGTTGCACAACAAACATGGTATTAACAGGAGATGCAGGCTTCACTAGACAAGGCCAAGGCCTGGGTAAAGGAACTCCAGCGCCAAGCCAACGAGAACATCATCATTGCCCTTGCCGGTAACAAGCTCGATTTGGTCACTGAGCAGCCCGATAAGCGAGCCATCCCAAGTGCAGATGCCGAGGCCTATGCCCGCGAGGCCGGCCTCCTCTTCTTCGAGACGTCTGCCAAGACTGCTGAGAACGTGCGAGAGCTCTTCACCGCCATTGCGAAGAAGCTACCCTTGGACCAGGCCGGGCCCAGACATGCTCGACCTGGGCAGCGCCCCGGCGTCAGCCTCGCACCAGAGAATTCCAACACTAATGTTAACGGACCATGCAGCTGCTAGACAACACATGATAAGAGGTTGCGGCGGGACGTCTAATGATATGCCTATGTACCTACGTCCTGCAATGCATCCATGGGGGTGGATCATTCAGGTTCAGGCCGGGATAGACTGACAGCAGTGATTCAAAGCCTCGGGCTTGCATCAAGCAAATCCGGGTGCGTCGTATATTTCTCGGAGTCTTGGGTTTGGAGGGTTATTGGCCGACGATTTATGTTTTTGGTCCTCTTTTTTTATTTTATTTTCCTCTTTTTTTTCTTTTTTAATATGCACCTTTGATATTTTTGTGCTCGTCTTGATGCACCGGGATGTGCATGGGGACTTCAAAGGTAGATTCTCTCGCAGATGGGCTTATTCTGAGCTACAGGATGCCTGGTGGAGGATTATGAGATACGGGAACGATGTGTATTCTGTCCTTCGGTGAATCTGACTGAGCGTCTAATAGATTGCTGCTTTGATTAGACTATGGCCCGTGCTGTGATTTCTTAGATGTATTTTGTGAGTTGTTATAAGACGCTCCGCATGAGCCGGGGGAGATTCACTCGTACGAGTGAGTGGATCGCCACATCGAATCTAGAAGTAGCACCTGTATGTGATCCAATGAATGCTTTCTCTTCAAGTTTAATAAGAAGTAGAAAAAAGAAGAAATAATAACGAAGAAACCATCGTATTACAATATTGCATGATTTTCTACCACTGATTCCAACGACCAAATGTATCCACAGCCAAACCGGTTACTGGCATGACCTTGGCGTTGCGTCACGGCTCCGGTTCCTGCCGGCAGTCTTGGAAGCTCGCATTAGCCGAACTTTTGCCCTGAGCGTTTATTGTTCCATGGGCTAACTTTTGGGCTTGACACTCAGATCCAACCACCATCCACCGCGATTGCATTTCCAAATGTTGCGATCATCGCTTCGGTCGGCGAGATTGCTAGGCGGCAAGCCCATCGCGGCAGCCGCTGGGCGCCAATGGTCTGTTGCCGCGTCGCGACAGGCGCCTCTGGCCAAGGTAGGTGGCGTGCACAATCTCACAAAATCGTGGAGCCTCCGAGGGGAAATTTTGCGACTGACGAAGAGCTTGCTGCTGGCTGCCATTCTAGAGATTCTATGCCGACCAGAAAACGCCGCCGGTCCTGCCCACGTCCGAGACCCGGAGCTCTGAACGCACTCCTCCGCCTCCCGCCCAGCCGATTGTCGACACGACGGTGACGGCGGCAGAGATTCCTCCCACGCCGCCTCCCCCTCCACCAGCAGCAGCCGCCAGCCAGAGCGCAAAGCCAAAGTCCAGCCCGCCGCCGCCGAAGAAGAAGGGCTTTTTCAGGAGGCTGCGCAACTTCATCTTCACTTTGATGGTGCTTGGTGCGGCCGGCTTTGGCGGAGGAGTTTGGTACTCGCGCATCAACGACAACTTTCACGATTTTTTCACCGAGTACATTCCCTTTGGCGAGCAGGCTGTTCTTTACCTGGAGGAGCTGGAGTTCAAGAAGCGATTCCCTAGTGCTAGCCTTGGAGGTCCCAGACACACCGATGGTGGCGAGAAGGTCAGAATTCCTGCCCAGAGCGGTGCTTCCTGGAGGGTGGCCGACAAGACGGAGCCTTCTGAGCGCCGTACAAGCGCCTCTCCTGCTGCTAAGAAGGGCGGCGTGAAGCCCACTGAGAGCAAGCCTGAAGAGCCAGCCAAGCCTGCTGCGTCAGAACCCAAGACTGCAGTTGTTGCCAAGCCTGTCGAGAAGACCACTCCGGAGGAACAAAAGACGTTCTCTTCAAAGGCAAAGGCGGCTGATTCCAAGGATAAGCCTGCTGCTAAGCCCCTGTACTCCATTGACCTGATGACCCTGCCTGATGCCAAGGAACCCATTGTTCGAGACCTCGTCCACATGCTGAATGATCTCATTCTGGTCATCAACGCCGACGGTGCCCATGGCAAGTACTCTTCGACCATCGACAAGGCCAAGAACGAGGTGCTGAGAATTGGCGGCCGCTTGAGGGACCTCAAGAGCGAGGCTGAGAAGAAGGCCGCTGAGGATGTCCGATCCACTGTTGCTGAATTCGATACCGCTGCCTCTGATCTTATCCGACGAGTTGAGGGCACCATGGCTCAGCAAGAGGTTGCCTGGCGTCAAGAGTTCGAGGAGCAGATGAAGACTGTTCGTGAGAGCTACGACGAGAGGGTTAAGCTTTTGCTGGAGCGCGAGCAGAAGCTCAACGAGGACAAGCTCCACAACCAACTGCTGGAGCAGGCCATTGCCCTGAAGAAGGATTTCCTCAAGGAGGTTGAGGCCCGCGTCGAGCAAGAGCGTGAGAGCCGCATTGGCAAGCTCAACGATCTCACGACAGCTGTGTCACAGCTGGAGAAGCTCACTCTTGGCTGGAATGAGGTTGTTGACACCAACCTCAAGACGCAGCAGCTTCACGTAGCCGTTGAGGCTGTCCGCGCCAGCCTCGAGGATGGCCAACACCCCCGACCATTCATCCGAGAGCTTGTTGCGCTCAAGGAGATTGCCTCTGATGACGCCGTCGTTGACGCCGCCATTGCCTCAATCACCCCTTCGGCGTACCAGCGCGGCATCTCCACCTCATCTCAGCTGATTGACCGATTCCGCCGCGTCGCTAGCGAGGTCCGGAAAGCCTCTCTGCTCCCTAATGATGCAGGTGTTGCTAGCCACGCTTCCAGCTGGGTTCTCAGCCACGTCATGTTCAAGAAGCAGGGTCTCGCTGAAGGAGACGATGTCGAGAGCATTCTGACCCGTACACAGACTTACCTAGAGGAGGGCGACCTGGATGCTGCAACCAGAGAGATGACTGGCCTGCAGGGTTGGGCAAAGACGTTGAGTAAGGATTGGCTGTCTGAGGCCCGCAAGGTTCTTGAGGTTCAGCAGGCACTTGATGTGAGTATTTACGATGGACCCTGTTCCTTGATCCTAACATAAATATGTGAGAGAATTTATTACTAACATCGCTTGAACAGGTCATTGCTGCAGAGGCTCGACTACAGAGCTTGAGGGTGGATTAAAAAATTATTGAGGATTTCTTGGTTCTGTATATTGATCAGAGAGGGAAAAGAAAAGTAGAGGGCTTCCGGCCCGTGTATAGTTTATCGATAGATACAAGTATAAGTTTTAAAATGTGATTTCATGCTATATTTACGATAATTTCCATGTGAATCCCTTGTTTTAATCTCTATGTTCAAGTGATGCTCTGGTCTGCCTTGAAGCAGATTCAGTTAATGCGATTTTCTCGGTAGCATTCTGCCCCACCATGTGGCTGCTGTATCTCTTATCCATATGATATCAGCCAGCCAACTGAGATCAATACAATACATCTTCATCAGTACATCAGCCTTCAGACCTCTCCCAGTATTGAGAACATCAATGCAGAGAACATGAGATAATGTAACGCCTTGTCTCCCATTCTCTTCATCTCCCCTTTGCGTACCTGGAATATGAGCACCAGGTTTGCTCTCAAAGCACGCTTACCAGTGGCTTCACTAATCCAATCACCTATAAATCGCCCCCTCAGAGCATCAACCAATCCCTTCAGCACAATGGCTCGAGACTACAAAGAAGCCCTCGAGAAGCTCGCCCTGCTGCAGTCCAACCGCATCATCACAAGCCTCTTTGAGGCGCCGGAGAAAAAGACGCCGCAGGATCTCAATGCCGCCGCCATCCCGGAGATGACGGCATGGCTCCGCCGCGCCGGCTACACGCCCCAGGATCTCGCTCGCATGAAGCATATCCACGTTGCTGGGACAAAGGGGAAGGGCTCTACCTGTGCTTATGCGACGGCTATGTTGGCAAAGTATCGGACGGTGGGGACGTATACGAGTCCGCATCTCGTTAATGTCAGGGAGCGCATTGCGATTAACGGCGTACCCGTCTCTCGGGATGTGTTTACTGCTGCATTTTTCGAGATTTGGGATCGACTTACGGAGGCTGCTGTGAAGGATGGCATGGCGGCCGTTGAGGCGGAGGGAGCAGCGTCGAAGCCGTTTTATTTTCGGTTTTTGACGATTCTTGCGTGGCATATTTTCTTGAAGCAGGGTATTGAGGATGTGGTTATTGAATGCGGCATTGGGGGTGAGTATGATTCCACGAATGTGTTGCCTGCGGAGGCTGTTTCGGCTGCGGTTGTGACGCAGCTGGGGATTGACCATGTGGCCATGTTGGGAGATACGGTGGAGAAGATTACATGGCACAAGGCTGGGATATTGAAGCCCGGGGTCAAGGGCTTTACGATGAAGTTGCGGGATCAGCCGGGCGTGATGGATGTGCTACGCAAAAGAGCGGCTGAGAAGAATGCGGAGCTGGTAGAGGTTGAAGACGATGCTGTTGAACGATGGGGTGGTGTGAGTGGGATATTGAAGGGAGATTTTCAGAAGAGGAACCAGGCACTCGCTGTCATGGCAGTGCGAGAGCATCTCGGCATGGGGCAAGACAAGCTGGAGGATATTCCGCAGAAGATGGTTGAGGGCCTGCAGGAAGCGAAACTAAGGGGCAGATGCGAGGTTGTTAATGACGGGGCGGCTGAGTGGCTCTTGGACGGGGCGCATACCAAGGATAGCTTGGAAGAGGTGGCCAAGTGGTCTGTTCAGAATCATTTGGGTTCAGATGAATCCTTGATATTGATATTCAACCAGCAGGAGAGAAACATCACACAGCTTTTGGAGGATTTCGTGGAGACGGTCAAGAGAGAGGCTGGCAGAGAAGATGTGTTTCGATATGCATTGTTTACGCGGAACGAACTTGCGAAACCGGCTGATGGGGAGGAGAGGGATAAGCTTGTACAGGAGCAGGCGGCGGAGAAGATGCGCAGTTTGATTCCTGAGTGTGATATCAAGATATTTGACAATACCCCTGACGCAGTGGCAGAGGCTAGGAGGCTTGCACAAGGACAGGGTGAGCCGGGGAAGAAAGTCTTGGTAACGGGCAGTTTGCATCTTGTAGGGAGCATATTGCAGGTTTTGGAGCCGTGAGAGGATGAAAAGCACTCCAATGTATGTTTTTTGGTGTCCGCAAGTCTAAAAATATTGATCTATACCCAAGTTTTGTTGAATTACCGTTATCCCATCATCGCTCTATACCCAAGTTTTGTTGAATTACCATTACCGATCCTCTTCCATCGTGCAATCTTTGCAACGTCCCTCACAACGCATCCGTCTCCTGGAGAATCCCCAACGCACCGCCCACCAAATGCAAACTCCCCGTAACATACGCCTGAACCACCTCTCCCTCCGGCAAACCCCCCGCCACACCTCTCGCATAATTCAAGGCATCCTCAATAGTCGGCAAAACGACGACTTTGGACTTGGGGTCTATCGCGGCCCACTTCTCGGCAAAGGCCTTCTGGACGGTGAGCTTGTCGATTTCCGCGGGGTCGATGGTGTTGTTGACAAAGTCGCGCTTGTAGCCCGTCTGGGAGTACGTGACGTTTGTGCAGAAGACAACGTGGTCAAAGGCCGGGCGGTCCTGGTCCTTGTTGATGCCCTTTAGGGTGGTGCTGATGGGTTGGAGGAAGTCGATTGCTTCGATGCGGCCTTGTTGGTTGAAAATCATGACTCTGGGGCCGGTTCTGCTAGACTTGTGAGTATTACGATCCTCATCAAAAGGAAAACCTGAAATGGATTTCTTACCGGCCGGTGATTTCGCTGGCGAACCACTTGGAGGACATTTTCAAGCTGTCTGCGGTGTGGGCGCCGTCGAGGTGCCAGGTCACGTTCTTCTCCTCCTTGACTTCGCATCGGCCCCTGAAGACGCACTTTTCCAAACCATCGATGAATTCCCGGGGGAGCTCCGACTCGGAAACTTCCTTCAGCAGACCCAGCTTCGTCAGGACAGTCTCTGCCAGGGCGATTGCCAACGTTGCATTCTTCTTTTGAAACACTGCGTTTGGCCTGATTTTGACGCCCTCTAGGCGAGGATCGATTTTCAATGCCTTTAGATTGACCTGTTTTTCTTTTGCTCGGTTCATTAAGACTTCTGCCGCTCCGGGGAGCTGCTCAATCGTGAATGCCGGGCTGCCCGTCTTCATGATACCGGCTTTGTGCCAGGCAATCTTCTCCACCGTGTCTCCCAGGATAGCGACGTGGTCGATTCCAAGCGTGCTGATGCCCGATGCCACCGGGCTTGACACCAGGTTCGTTGAGTCGTACTCGCCGCCTATTCCGGTTTCGTACACGGCCACCTCGACGCCCTCCTGCAAGAATGCGTGCCAGCTCACGAGCGTAAGATAACGAGCATACACGGGCTTTGATCCAAAAGGCGTGTCCTCTTCGGGAGCCTCCCGCGATTCCTCGAGTCGATCCCATACCTCGAAAAAGTACTTTGCGAACAGCTCCTCGGATATGGGCTTGGAGTCTATGCGGATGCGTTCGCGCACGGCCATGAGGTGAGGTGATGTGAAGAGTCCCGTCTTACGAGGGCCACCATGGTGCTGTTGGTACTGCGAGAAGATGGAATCGACAAAGGCGCAGGTGCTGCCTTTTCCTTTTGTGCCTGCAACATGGACAATGTTGAGGCGATCAAGATCCGCAGGCTACCCAAGAGAGATTTAGTTGGAGGTGCTGAAATGAATAAATGAGATATGAGGGACTACAGACTGTGTATCCGATCCTTGTGAGATACGCCCTCATCTTGGCGATGCCAAGCACAGAATCAGGCAGAATCCCAGCCTTGCGACGGGCTTCAATCACCGCGAACGGCGTCTGCAGCTCGTTGAGCTTGTCAATCGCATCCTGTCGACATCAAAAATATACGCTTAGAATCTCATCCCAGTGACGCCATAGTTGTTGAGCGCACAACATACATTGTAAGTCCTGCTTGTAGACGCCATGCTTCGCGCCTGAAGGCGTAGGGCTATGAATTTGTGCAGGAGAGTCGTTGGCCGCGTTGATGCATAACGCATCGGTTTGAGTCCAATGTTCCTATTTTAACTGAAGGGTTGGCTGTGTTAGGTGAGATTGATACTGATATAGGGACGCCGGCGCCCCTCCCCCACTGCGAGTGAGAAAAATCGCCGGAATCGGCTCTAGCTTTTTAAGATAAGGACGAAGAAAAAAAAAAGTGAAAGGTGATTCGTTCGGCTTAGGTGAGCTGCAAGGTTTGTCGCTGTGTTTCGGCGATTAACTTGGTCTGGATTTGATAATTTGATTTTATATGCTTGTGATAGATGTTTTTAAATGAGAGTAGAATGACTCGTTGAACCGATGATTCTAAGAAATGCGACGGTCCCATTTGATCCTTATCATAGCGTCTTTTCTCCGGATATTATCGGCATCACCAAACTCGAGTGTCGATCTCAAGTCTAACAGCACGACGACTTGTTGCGTTGTTCTAAAAGTAATTTCAAAATTCCAGAAATTACTTTGTTGAAATTTATATTTTAATTTTGAGATAAGCCCAGCAATGTCAATACCTATTTAAATACTAATGTTGAATTCGTTACGTCGTATCTCCTACCAATAGCAGCAGTTTCAAGAGGTTGAATGCACCAATCCTGTCATAATACCATTTGAGGCCAGCCTCAACATAATTAGAAATCAATTGAGAGGCTCACGTCTTTCCCATTCGTTTTCACAACATATTCCTTCATCCCCTTCTCCAATCCACCGGTAAACGCCGAATCAAATCTTTTGCCACTATCCGTCCAAGCCAAATTCGACCTCCAGGTTAGCCAGTTTTCAGCCATGGCTCCCTCCGGCGCTCGAAGGATGCCCGTTGCAAGGTCCATAATCTGCCACTTCCCCGGGCCTTCCAGCTTTCGCGGGTCGTTTCCGTAAAAGATTGTTGCACCGCAAGTGCCGCAGAAGCATCGCTGGACACCGGGCGACGACTCATAGACCTTTGCGGTTCCAAACTTGAGATCGCTATTGATCTTGGGCTCGCAGTGGCTGAGAGGCAGAAACGCCCAGCCAACGAGGTGTGTTCCGTTTGAGAGGCGGCAGTCGCTGCACATGTCAAATGAGGCTATCCATTTGGTTGGATCGACGGGAGACACGCAGCCGCGGACAATCTCATGATCAAGGACCTCTTGTGTAGGACGCTTGATTGTGAAAGAAACGCCTCCGCAGTGACACTCAGCTCGCAGGCGATCTTGTCCGTCCTCGCCCACTTCTGGCTTTGCTTCAACAATCTTGGCTCGAGGATCGTCTTTTGGAGGATTCCAATCTGGCAGCTTTTCGTCGCCCAAGTGTGTCAGGATTTGAGCAAGGCCTTTATCCTTGGCCGATTCACTGAATGTATGGCTCGTGAGCTTGAAGTTGTCTGGTCCATGGTCTGTGAAGATTGATGTGGCGACGGTCCACTCCCCTCTATCAAGAGCAACACCTGCAATGTGACATCCACAAGTTGAGCAAAAGTCATAAGTGCAATCGGCTCCCTTGATGGAGTACGTAGTTAGGCTCTTCTCACTTGAAGGCGCTATGAAGTTGGGCTTGATTCCTTCTCCCAACGATGCGTGAAAGATGCATGGCGCCCCAGTGGTGAAACGGCAGAGGCTACAATGGCAGAGGTAAAGAGAAAGAGGAAGAGATGCCGTAGGAACGTCAACGGTGAAGTGGACGGAGCCACAGAGACACTTGGCCTCGAGGGTTTTGGTCTCAATGCTAGAGTCTGCCATTGTTTAAAGAGTTGCAAATGGTTGTGAAACAGTCAACTTGGTTTAACAACTAACTGTCTATTTAGTGGCCATGTTTCGCGCTTATATCTCCACGATCTAAAGGCCGACGGGCTTGCCTAAGTGGGGGTTGAGTGATGTTCACATTTGTTCACGCTCCTCCATTCGGATATCCATCTTCTTTGAGTGTTTTTTGCGATCTGCGTTAAACTGTTTTAACATCTGCTATACTGGGGGATCAGCAGGTGAGTTGCAGGTAAGCTGGCCTGAATAGTTGCTCCGAATGACTCAAGCTTATCCCCTCCATGAACGGAAGTCGCTTTCCTGTTTAGGCAATATTTCTCCGACACGCTGACTGAAATTACCTTTTTCTGGCTTTCTTCTAAAGAGTCACTTTTGGCTCGATATGAGATGGAGCTTTTCTTTCTTTTGGCAGAGATGTTCTCAACGTCATCTCTTGTTGTGAGCTGATTAAGCATCGGAACTCGGATTACGCGTAGCCAAGCTAGCTGATAGATTACTCGCACTGGCAGGTATGGAGGTTGATAATAGCCGACGTTATTCCGATCGTGCCCAAACTTCCCATACTTGACTCAAGCTCTCTATCAAATTTTCTACCCGTTGTCTATAGCTTGCTGGTGCCGTTGGCCTCATTTTGCACGACATGTCGGATGCTAGAGACAGTTTGCTTGACCTCGAGAAGCACCGTCTACGGCTTGAAGATAATGTCAACAAACTGCGGAAAGCTCTGCAGCACTGGCAAACTTGGGATGCCGAATATGAGGCTCTCAAGGAAGAGGTTGAGGCCGTGACGGCAGCAGACCAAGATGAAGAACTGCGTCGAATACACAGCGAGTTTGATGGCGAACTGCTAAATGGGAAGGAAATCGACGACATCATTGGCCAGCCAAAGCTTAAAACCAAAGAACAGATCATTAACGTCCTAGAGCGACGCATTGATTATGTGTCTCAGAATATCTCGACGCTGCAGAAGCAACTCGAAACAGCCGAGAATAAGTATGCTGCTGCGACTGTCATCAGCCAACCCGATGCCACTGATGAAGATGGGCAACCTATCCTGGATATTGTCGAAGAACTGGATGACGATGACAATGTCGTCTCATTTCGGCTGAATAAGCCCGGCGATTCTTTGGGAAATGTTGAAGCGCTTCTTGAAAAAGCTGGGATTACGGATGATACAGAATCTAAGCCTGAAAAGGGGGATTTAACCTCAAGTAAGACCGCGGATAAGGGAAAATCTCCCAAAGGCAAAGAACGGGATCTTGAAGCAGTGACCAAACCGCCTTCACCCAAGCTTGAGGTGAAGAAAACCGTCTCATTCTCAGAAGATACAAAGGCTGCCGAGGAGTCGGAGCCTGAAGTATCATGGAGAGCAAAACGTGTCAAGGAGATCATGGGCGCCGCTAAGGATCAAGAGGATATTAGCATGCAGGCTGCTGTTATACCCAAGGACGAATCACCAGAAGATGCAGCTTTACGGCAGCAGATGCTAAGGTATGGCATGAGCGAAGTTGGCGCCGTTGTTGCCGAACTTGAGCTCGAGGAAGGCGATTCAGAGGAAGAGTCCGAGGACGACGAGGACTTTGACGATGAATTCGACGATTACGACGAAGAGGACGATGAAGATCAATATGGACGCTATAAGGGAAGTGTTGTCACAGACCAGTATCGCCAGCGAATGCTTCAACTAGAAAAGAAGCTTGGCATCAAGTCGCATTCCTCTAAATCTCGACCCAAGGTCGACGAGGAAGACGCAAGCGATGATGATAACGATGAAGGCATTGGACATATCGTTGTCAATCGAGAAGCTGCTGCAGCACCATCACCTTCACCACCTACAGCTTCAAAAGCTACCCCTCTCAAGTCGAATCTTAAGGAGAGGCAAAATGATGAACCTGAAGCAAAGAAGGGCGTGCGTTTTGCGGCTAGCCTTGATATCGCTCCTGAGAACAAGCCTTCTGCTCCCGTCGTCAGCGAGACGAAGAAGAAGGATATCGTCGAGCCTCTAAGCGACCTCATCGTAGAGCGGAGCAGCTCTTCAAAGCCGACCAAAACTGAAGCCCAGCCAGCAAAGAAAGCTTCACGATTCAAAAAGACCAGGGATAACACTGATTCACCAAGTGTTATTCCCAAGGGACCTTTAGACATTAAGCCCAACTTTGTCGACGAGGATCGACCGGCAGTGCCCACTGGTCCCGAAGGCGCAACAATAGCCGATAAACTGGTCGAACGAGAGTCGACGGCTGCTGCCCTTGCTCCTGACGAAGTCAACGATATGATGAGCTACCAAGAGGTCGCTGATGAGTATCAGCAGATGCGCAGAAAATTCATCCAGCGAGAAGGTGGGTTCCTCAAACCGGATGAATCTCCTATCAAACCCATACGAGACGAGGAAGATGAGGAACCCATCAGCCGATTCAAAGCTGCACGGCTCTCGCGCCAGTAGTATGGAGAGGATAGTCGATATATAATCGATAAATCTCACCATATTATTGAGTAATTCGTCATGCCCTGGGAAATGTGACTCTTGAGAAGATTGCCCTGAAGTACTATCAACCCCCGTGTTTGTGTTTGCTAACCTAGTGCGTAAATCAACTCATATCATCCTTGTAATACATGGATCTGAATGCTCTTACTCAATTATCAGTGGGTTGCAGCTATCAATCTGCCTTCCATTCCGATTCGATCCGAGAGCAATTTCATAGTAGGGTTCTCTGACACCGTTACTCGACTTTGGTCGCCTCTATAGTTACGGTTATTCGTTAGGCTCTATACATTGATTACTATCTTGATTGAGCATTGTAGAATGACATCGGTATGTTATTTTGAGTGAAGTCAATATCCCATTCCTTCGATCTACGATAGTTGTTGGATCATGGGTCGATTTCTTCCACAAAAAAGAACTCGCTTCATCAGCGCATTGACATCCCTCCTGTCTTCAATATTATTGATTTCCCTTAGAACAGGCAAATGGGAACGAAATTCTCATGATAATTGGGTTATCAACCAAAAAAGAAGTGATTCCGCCCGGGCTCGAACCGGGGACCTTTTCGGTGGTGTCAACTAACTGTTAACGAAATGTCATAACCAACTAGACCACGGAACCGTATGCTTCTTGTTGAAGATTTTGGTCACACAGAATGTTATCAGCTTGTCGAAGCCGAGTCTCTCTTGATTGAGGGTTGAATTGTGACTGTGAGTGGATAGGATCTTTTTTGGCTGGATCGCCTATGGAAAAGTTGCAACTCAACTATAAAATCGGTATGCCTCCAGGAATACATGTTCCATATAATTATAATACTGATGCGCAATGATGATATGAATTAAGATAAGCAGGATTGTTATTCTAGTGATACTGTTGTTAAACCAAAAGCTCAAGCTCACCCCCATTTGCAAGGGGCATTGGATACTCTCAAGAGAAATAGTCTATTAGTATTCAATGATACCGTATGCCATTTGTCAAGCCTTGGGATCCTTATAGTCTATAATGATTTGATACATGAGATCCCACCCACGCTTCAGATGCCGTAGTTTACATTCATCCCTCGAAGAAAGAAATAAGAAAAAAGAAAAAGAGCGATGGCTTGTACAAGTCCATACACGCAGACACCAGATATATGTAAAAGAAATGAACCCAGCAAGAAAACCCTTCATAAACAGCCGTTATCCGCAACATCATTTCCCTCTGCTGAATAAAGCAGCAATCGTGTCTGAGAATGTCGCTTGACCTTCTGCGCGCCGCACCTCTCTCTCTTCCCTCTTGGCGTCCCAAATCTTCTTCACATTTGCCGCAACGTCGGCCTTGGCTTGCAGGTCGGCTCTAAGAGCAGCCTCTTCAGCCACTCTCTCGTCTTCCGGTAACTGGTCCAGCTTCTCCTTCCACTGCTTCTGAAGCTCGTCGGATGGCTTGATGTTGGCCGCGGTGGTGGCAGTCGTCTTCGGTAGTGAGGGGTCGAAAGTTGGGATAAGTGTGCCGTTCTCCTTGGCCTTTTCGACTTCCGCCTCGTGCTGGAGCATTCTTTGGAACAGCGCATCGGCGTGTAGTTGGATATCCTCATCGACTTCGCCTGGTCGCCCGGCCACTGAACCGTATCCTAGCGCTCTTAGAAATCTCTGTGGCATTTCAACGTCAGTATCCTCATTGAATGCTATATCGTGTCGAGGGGAGGGGGGGGGGGGGGTTGTCCTACAGATTGCATGGTATAGCATCTCTCAAACCGCCGTACTTGATGCCGGCACATTTGCAGCTGATCCTCCCAGCTGCCGCTCTTCATGCAGTTAATCCACTCCTCCTGCTGCGGCGCGCAGTTCTCGAGTCCAGCCCTGGCGATTGCCGCCTTGCGCTCCTTGTACCCCTCCAACACTGACATGAGCTTATCGTGATCGGTTGACGTCTCTTCCTCGACCTCTGCTAGCGGTCTGTAGTTCTTCCATAGATGCGCATATCGCCCGTCTTGATAGAGACTCGCAGACGGAACCGCGGCCGGCTCTGGTTTTCGTTCTGCCGCGACGCCTGCATCTTTTCGCTGTGTTGATGCCGCTCGCTGGTTGGGAATGTATTTGACCGGCGATTCTTTTTCCAAAAACTCGCGAAGCTTGGGGTCGAGCTTGCCGAGGGGATTCGAAGCGTCGCCGCCAAAGATGGAAGGTAGCCAGCCCATGGTGAAGAGTGAGTTGAAGCCGCAAGAAGCGACCCAGGGGTATCCTGATCTTTATTTGGCTTACAAGGTGGCTCTGACGTCCCCAACAGAATAGGTTCGGGAGATGCTTTTGACAAGGGTGTGAATATTACATAAGGTGACAGATGTGCACTGTGCAGATTTATGGAGCGCAGCGCATATGTCAACGTGCATTACTATATCCACGATTTGTGTGCAGGGGGACTCTTTCATTACGGGGCGAGTAATAATCGATTGAGATCTTTGAGAAACACATGAAAGAGAGGCAAACATCTTTATATCATCCAATCAAACATCACATATTTATGCAACGAAAAGTAAATCCAAGTATGCCGTGCGCATTAGTATCACGCGATATTGTCCCTGTTGTACAATCACTGATTCCACTGTACCATGAAACCTTTCGTTGATATTTGAACATTTGGTTTTTATTCATTCATCACCTGAGGGTCTCATCATCAAGATTTCTTTTTTGCACCGGGCTCCATGATTGGGAATCGAATTAAGCGTCATAAACAGCCCTGAGACGTCGAGATCGTGGTCATGAATCCTTTTTATTCACGATTGCGTCTACAACTCATTTTGTAAAGCAACTTCCCATGCCGACCCTCCAGCGGGGATGATTCGTTCCCCCCGATGTTTATCACGCCAAAAATGCCAGTAGAGAAACCCAATTTAGAACTTGGAGAAGGACTTGACCGCCTTGCCAGTTCGGGGCAGAACGCGGAGGACGTTGAAGCGGACCTAAGGGGAGAGCGGATCAGCATCAAGCTATGCCATCGAAGAAAGGGATAAAACGTACAGTCTTGGAGAGAGGCCTGCACTGGCCAACGGTAACCTGGTCACCCTCCTCAACACGGAAAGCAGGAGAGACGTGGGCGGCAAGGTTCTTGTGTCGCTTCTCATAACGAGAGTACTTGGGGATGTAGTGAAGGTACTCTCTTCGGATGATGAGGGTTCGGTGCATCTTGGTGGAAACGACGGTGCCGGTCAGGATACGGCCACGGATAGAGACGAGACCGGTGAAAGGGCACTTCTTGTCTATATCATTCCAAAGTCAGCAAATTCCAGTTCCATGCAAGGCGTGTAAGGCGTATCCATCTCGTTCTCGTCGCGTTGTCCGGCTTTTGCGCTCTTCGTTTCCATTCGTGTATTCGAATCCGTCCCATTTTGCCCATTTCGAATCCTCCCAATTTCAATCATTTCTTCGCACGTACCGATGTAGCTGCCCTCAATGGCAGTCTTGGGGGTACGGAAACCCAGACCAACATCCTTGTACCATCGTCGTCCTCCCTTACCCGGTCGGGCGCTCTTGGTCTTGGTCTTGGAGTTCAAGAAGATGTGAGGCTGCTTCTGGAAAGCACGCTCCGACTGGACGGTCAACTCGGTCGCCCTGGCATGAATGTTAGTAAACCGCAATATTCGTCGAGAGCTGGCGCAATGCTGTCGGGCAAAACTGACATCTTGAATTATCCTGCTCCGGAGGGATACCGTAACTAGAGGGCGTATCGTAGAGGGTGGGAAGACAATGTCGATGGTTTTGCACAGAATGGAGGAGTAGGGCAACGGCGCACTTTTTTCGGGCCACTTTCCCACCTTAGGGCTTGCAAAATTTAGATTGGCTGATTAGGCGAGCCAAATAACGGGGCTCTCGTTATCTGCACGTGATCCGACTTTCCAGTGCCAGTTGAATTGTGGAGAACAGCTTTGGCCTTGAATCCCCACCATCTGTGGCTAGGCCAAGTGTGGCTGAACTCAATGCACTACGAGTACGTACCGTTACCCCCCAGGTGGAAGTAAACAAACGCGGTCATCGGGCCCTTTTTTGTGCTTCAAGCTGGAACTCCTGCTTCGGGCCATCGTGACAGGATCACGACAACCAGCAAAATGTCTGCGCCGGGCGAATCCACGATGCCGGCGACGCGCCGTACTAGGAAATCAATCGGCGTGCACACAGAGCTTTCAAGTCGCTCACAAAAGGAAAATGCTACTATTGATGTCGGCGAGACCATGGCTGCCAGTCGCAAATCACGGAGCAAGAGTATGGGCCCCGGCGGAATAGATGCGCTCAGGCAAGGAACTGGGAACAGGCGTGCAGTATGAATCTTTCTACCGAATCCAGGCCCTCATGGAATTTCTGACCTCCAATCTAGTCTCTTGCTGTACCATCCAAGCTCCCTCGCTCGATCCTAAAGCCCAGCATTTCTCCACTACCTGAAATTCCGCCATTGCGATCACAATCCTCGAGAAAATCAGTAGGCGTGCCAACTGTTAGCCCACCCGAGGATGAATTAAGCGGATCGAAAGTTGCTGTAAGGACAGAAGAAGAACAACAAGCCGCAGCCAGAGAAAGAGAGGAGCGGGACAGGCGAGATGCTCGTCGCAAATCGTTAGCGAATCGCAGAGTCTCTTTTGCTGCAGAAGCAACACTGCACACGTTTCACGAAGTAGAGTTTACGCAGAAGAATTCGGCAGAGTCTAGACGGAAGTCAAGCTCGGGCTCAATCATCCAAAACGCGGGCCCTCAAGTTGCTGCCTCCGACCAGAACACGAAAGGGAAGCGAGGTTCGCTTGCTGCGCAGAATGGTATCCAGAGTCAAGGTGATAACACCACCTCTATTATATATAGCTCCGATTCCGAACCTGCAGATGCGGTGGAAGAGATTGCTACAGACGAGGAGGAGGTGGAGGAAGAGGAGGAGGAAGAAGAGGAGGAAAACTCCAACAGCGATTCTGATGACGGAACAATGATGAGTGTTGAGACAGAGGAGGTTACAGGCACAACCGTGGCATCTGAGAGAACCTTGGATGATCTTGAAGAATCATCGACGCTTGACGAGGCTCTTCGCATGGCTGCCCGACAGGCAGCAACTCAGCAGCTAGGAGACGGTGATTCCGACGATGGTGAAGAAATCATTCCCTCGTTTGGTTGGGTGAAAAGGGCAAACCAGCAGCCCCAAGCCAGTGCGAACAAAGAACCCACAAAGGCACCGATAGATCAAAACAACGAAAACGGCACAGAGATGGACATGGACATGGACATGGATATGGATATGGACATAACTCAAGCAGTGGGAAAGATTCTCAAGCCGTCAGGAGCTGAGGGAATCGACGCGGAGCAAGAACAAGAGGTTTCTATGGACGTGACCCGTGCATTTGGTGGCATTCTCTCAAATGATAGAGATTCGGGTGAGATGGATGATGACGCCATGGATGATGTTACAATGGAACTCACGACTGTGATGGGCGGAATTCAATACCCTGAGCTACCAGATGCCGACTCCGAGATTGACCAAAACGAAGAAATGTCGATGGAGCTCACCAGTGTCATGGGTGGCCTGTTAGCCCGTCAACAAAGAGAGCAGAGCCAGGCAGCGCGGCGGGCAACGTTGAACCAGACTTCAAAACTGGATGACGATGCCACAATGGATATGACTCTTGGTTTTGGAAACATTCTTTCCAGTGCTCCCCAGAACGCGGGCACTAATGAAGATGAAGATGTTGATGGCGATGCGACAACCGGTATGGATATAACCACAGCTATTGGCGGGATTATAAGAAATACCTCTCAAGCGCTCAGGAAGAGCTTTTTTGGCTCTCAAACAGACAAACCAGAGAACGCGTCGCAACTGTCTCCTGAGGAGGACACCCCTGTTCAAAACACAACATCCACACCCAGTACTGTACCGGAAGATCCAGCACAATCTGCTACGCCCCAAACACTGGAGAAGCCGATATTTGATTTCTCAACAACTCCACCAACGCCGGGATTTTCGACTACACCGAAGCCACCCACAACACGCAAATCAACTACACCCAAGGCCTCGGCAATACCCAAATTAGTAACTCCCAAATCCTCGGCGACACTCAAGTTGACAACCCCTAAAACTTCGACGACACCCAAAGCTTCAACAACCCCTAAGGCTTTGACGACCCCTCGGCAAGCTTCAACATCGACAAAGACAGCAACGCCGACATCGCAGAGCCGAATTCTTCGATCCGCGTCTAGAAAATCACCATCGAAGAGTGCAAGCCGAACACCTTCCCCTGCGAAATCATCGCGAAAGAGTGCCGCAAAAGCAACGCCGCAGAAGGACTCTACTCCTCGGCGACTGTCTGGAGTTGGTGCAGACAGAGTTGGCCTGGGATCACCCCAGGTTGCAGCTATTTTCGACCGGCGAGAGTCGTTGAGCGACTCAGCGAGCATATTCGTTCCTGGAAAGCGCGCTGTTGCATTCAGTGACCCCAAGGACCTGGCAGCAGAGGTAGATGAAAGCGATGAAGGAACCCAGTCGAAATCCGGTGGTCAGGATGCTACACTCAACCTTAGAGAGATGATTGATAGCATGAGTCCCAGGCGAAATCCGTTGAGAGGCCGTAAGAGCCTCCATATTGGCAGTGCCAGGGGTCTTCTGGGCAAACGACCTATTGAATCGGATGAGGAAGAAGATGCAGAGGAGAATGATGGCGTAAAGAGGTTAAAGAACCGCCAGGGCAGCCCTGTCAAGAACGTGAGACTTCAGCAGCCCCCTTCAAAAGAAGAGACTACTGGTAGGCCCCGAAGGTCGACCCGACTAAGCTCAGACTTTGCTGGAAAGATGCCTCAAACAGCCTTTTCATCTCCTCTAAAGGGCGGTGATAGCAGCGGTCCACTGGGCCAGAAGCATCCCATGGCTGCAAAGGATAACCAAACGGTTCACGATGTCCAAATTCACCAACCTACGGCCGCCAACGACTTTCAGCTTCTGGAGACAATTGATGAAAGTCAGATGCAGCTTCAGGACTTCTTGAACTTGACCTCGATTCGTTTCATGGAGCTCAATACTACGAAACGGCGCCACACAATTGCACCGAGGACATCTCAGAGCGGCATTCAGTCAGATGGAGAGGGTGATCGGCCGCTTGAGCGACGTGTCATGGCTAGCGCCTGCACCGTACCCATGCTGGAACTGTATCAACATTCCTGCCGAGAACTGAAGAAGTATATATCTGAAGGACGAAGAATAGTGAAGGAGATTGAGACCGAGACATTCGAAGACAATCCTCCACTGTTCCGAGAGTACATCTCTGCTACTCCTGACGTCAAGGCATTGATGGACAATCAGTTCAAGAATGTCAGAACCCATGCCCGCCACCTTAGCAAGGCGATGTGGTATGAATGGCGGATGAAGCTACAGGACGGACTAAACGAAGGCCTTATCAGCATCTCTGACGGCATGAATGCCGACGTCAAAGTTCTTGAAGAGCAGGAGAACCTTTTGAAAACTGTAATGCCCAATCTCGTGAGCCGATACGAATCACTCTTGGAAGAGAGCAACAACCTTGAAGAAGCTGCGAGAGAATTGGCCGACTGTGATCCAGCCGAGCTTCAAGCCGCTCGGGATGAATTGACCAGTCTAGACGATGATATTGCTCAGAAGAAGAAACTTATTGCTCAGCTTCGACAAGAATTTGAGGCATCCGAAGCCGACGTGGAGGAGTTAACGGCACAAAAAACGCAGTGCCTTGCAGAAATACAAGATTCGGAACGAATTAGAGAGGAATGCCGCGGTTGGACCAGCACCGAAGTTAACAATCTTAAAGGTACGGGTGTATACATACTCGTAAACATCTTTGTGGATTAGCACAAGCTGACAATCGATAATAGCGCGGGTGGAGGCCATTGAGAAGAAATCTGGATGGGCTGTAACGGGCATCTCGGGGTCAACGCTCTCGATGACATACAAACGAGAGATCGAACTTGTCCTCGATATTGCATCTTTCCAACCTCGGCAGCCAAACTCGCCCATAGATTTGTGGTACATTGCCGATAGCCGTACCGCCAACCCTCTACCAAAAACTACTGAAAAGGAATTCCTCCTGCAGTGTGTACGCGAACACATTCGTGCATTGTCACAGAGCCGCACGAAGCTGTCTCATCTCCTCAGCGTAATAGGGGCTGCATGGGACAAGTCTAAATGGATCTCTCGTGAGGTCAAACGTATCAATGTAACGTTTCCAACAAAGGTTACCAAGACATCTGACTCCAGCATTACCATCACTAGTTCTCTCCTGTTGGCGCCTTTGGAAACGCGAGTCGAGGTGACTTTCAATCTCAAAGGGTCTAGCGGGCCGGAGGGAGTGAACGTGGATGTTTCAACGGATGCCAAGGTGGTGTATGGAGAACAATTCAATGTGGGCAAGGTTGGGGAGTTTTTGGGTACGAGGATTGGGAAGAGTGTGGGAGCGGAGGGTGAGCAGTGGAGCAAGGTTGTGATTGAGCTATACGAAAAGCTTATTGCTCGGGGGAAGAAGCAATAACTGTTGAGTTGAGTTGACGCTGTAATGACTGATGATGGTTTGGGTACATATATGTATTGTGGGATGATTGGGTTGAATAGGCGTTGTTGGACACAAAGATACCAGGAGCTGATGCTCTCTCTGCAGCTGCGTTATCATGAATAGATACTGTATACAGTAATGTTTGAGCATTTGATCATCATGCTGAAGCACTGTAAGAATTGATTACTCGACGTATTCGATAATATGTCACCCTTCAAACTCCGCAGAGATGGACAATGGAGAGGACGGAGGTTACTATTTGGGCAAGGTGCTCATCTACTAGCAGCAACTTGGAGCCCCCATGGAGAACAAACATCGCGACAGCCGTGTCTTGGACGAGCTGAACTAACACCAAGTTTTAGCGAGATTTACCCCCAGCAGGCCGTTTGTACTCCCAGCTCCAATGATCGACCATCGTCTCCTATTTTTCTCTGCTTTCTCTCCCACCTTTTCAAATTTCTTCTTCTTTCTTCTCACATCTCAAGCATTGGAACGTTTCAATTCCCCTCTTCCATCCACCCCGCATATTTATTTTCATCTCGTTCCTGGGGTTGTTGATTTCCATCTCCTTCATCTCCGCACATCGGCCCCCAGCCTTGCTAGTGAGAGGAGTTACCCAAATTGGCAAACTACTGCGAATTCGGGCATCATTTTTATAAAGACAGGCCGCCGTCCTTCATCGACTCCCAAGCAAAGACAACTTAATTCTTTCTTCAATTTCCCTTGAAAATCGGTGCCGGCGTTTTCTCCTAGTGGTATAGATTGTGTTTTTTCTCTCCTTCGTCATGGCAACTTTTTTTCGTTGGTGAGTTTGCCACCCGCTAGACGATCTTTTTCACTTAGAGGATCTCACTTCTGACCATGAGCGCAGGTACAATGGAAGGCTCGCAGCCCGTCCGTATCTCACCCAGGGCGTGACGACTGCAGTTCTGTTTGCGACTGGCGACATCACCGCCCAGCAGCTGGTCGAGAAAAGGGGCGCCAAGGGCCACGATGTCTCGCGAACTGGCCGCATGGCGCTCTACGGTGGATGTAGGTTTTATTTGGCTGCCTAAACCCACCTCTCTCTCCTCTCTCCTCCTCTCTCAGCCAGCCCAGCACCACCACACAGATCCATTGAAAATTTTTCTCTAACCCAACGGATTTGCAGGTGTTTTTGGACCCGTTGCGACTACCTGGCTGGGCTTCCTAGCTCGTCGCGTCACCTTCAGGAATGCTCGGGTCGAGACGGCGGCGCGTGTGGCGGCTGACCAGCTGCTGTTTGCTCCCGTCATGATTGGAGTCTTCCTCGGCAGCATGGCCACCATGGAGGGCAAAAGCCCCCAGAAACGCCTTGAAACGACCTGGTGGCCGGCCCTCAAGGCCAACTGGGTGCTCTGGCCAGCCGTGCAGTTTGTCAACTTCACCTTCTTGCCTCTACAGTACCGTCTGCTGTTTGCCAATGTCATCTCCATTGGTTGGAACAGCTACCTCAGCTGGGTGAACAGCAAGGGCGGCAACAAGAGCAAGGACCACGAATTGGTCGCTGCCCCAGCCACCTAAATTTCTCATTGTTTCCCCCCAGGTACTATTTTTGAAGGTTTTTGTTTTTATTTGCATTAGAGGAAAAAAGGAAGACAAGACACATAGAGGGCTAGAGATGATTCGAAATGCGGTAACTTCGTTGCACCTCACGATAATCATAATGCATGACGACACAGTGCATACCCACCTCGCATTATCACCTATGCCTGATGGTTTTTTCAATCAAATATTTTTTATTAATACAGCAATGCTTCCGGTGCACTGACAGAGACGCAAATGCATTCCGTATGTAGCATGTCATTGACCCCTGGACCTTGCTGACGTTGATACGGTCTTGTGATCGGGTCCGATGATGGAGGTTTTAGATAGGCCAAGCTCAGGGGGAATATGACGAAGCCAAGACTAAAGCAACAATAGCGGGTAATGCTTGTGCTCGTAGGCGCAATGCGCAAATTGCCGAATAGTCGTCAAAGGCTCGTCCTTTGCATGGAGTCAACGAGCGATCCATTTTAACTCTACAATCCCCCGGCTTTTCCCATCCAGATCTGATAAGAGCATTGCAAGTACGGAGTCCGGCCGGAGTACATATCGGAACCCACGATAAGCGCAGGGCTTACTCAGTCCTTGTCCAAGACCACGGAGGGCTTAGCGCTAGCTGACTCATCCCTCTTTTTGCCGCCTTGCAAATCGTTTTGCCGAACGAGCGGCCAAGCCCGGGCTTTGACGAAACACAATCGACATCATCGGATTCAGCCTCAGCGCTCGGATCGACCTCTTTTTCCTCTCTTCCCTCGCTGTTTTCCATCTGCCCAGCAGACCGAGTCTGGCGGCGCAATGTTGCCTCTATCGGTGCGGCGCGCGGTGGCCGCTGCTCCTCAGGGGGCAAGTGGGCTGACTTCTCTCGCCGCGTCGGCTCCAAAGATCACAGCCTCGAGCTTCATCCTGAATCGCCCTCAGCGGCGCTACTCCTCGTCGAAACCCTCAAGATCCGATGAGCCCAACGATATTGCTGCCGGCCAGTCGGTGCCGGCATCTACCTCGCGCGGAGAGAGCAAAGGCAGCAGGAAACGAAAGAGCAAGGATTCAGCCGACCGAAATGCAGCTTTCAAGAAACTGCCCAGTGTCCCTAGCACTCACCACATGTCTCAAGAGGGTGAGCGCCGCAGATATCATACTCAAAATCATCCTGGCTCGTTACTAACATGAGTTATAGCCCTGAGCTTATCGAGCTTCTTCTCACTCCACCGTCCCATTTCCATTACCCAGACCATGCCCAGGACTGTTACAGACGAGCACTTTGCATCCATATTTGCGCCTCGATCAAAATCGAACAGGATACGAGACACTGTCTCTACAATTTCTGACACCATTGACCAGCTGGAAGGCCCCATGGCTCAGGTGACAATAGGATCTCAGGACCAAGGGGCTGGCGATGGTATGCACAGAGTTGATGTCAAGAATCCTGACGGAACCGAGTCGAGCATCTATCTCCAGGTTGACACCATGTCTGGAGACTTCTTGCCCTTCCGCCCTCCTCCGCTGCCCGAGGCGCAGCAAGGCATTGAGGCTGAAGGAGTTGCGGCTGAGGCTGAAGCCTTGGAAGAGGCTCACCACCGAGTTTACAAGGCCATGTTCACCATTGAGGAGTCCACAGAGTCAGACGGCCAAATCAGGATCATCGCCCACAGCCCTCGAATTATCCAGGATGAGCAGCCGCGGAGCTTCTTGGAGCGTCTGGCAGTCCGCCAACTGCGGGTTGACCAAGCTCGCGGCCAGCGTGACCTCTACGCCATCAGCGTTAAGAGACAACGAAAACTCAAGATGAAGAAGAAGAAGTATAAGAAGCTGATGAAGCGAACAAGAAACTTGCGCCGCAAGCTGGATCGAACCTAAGGGGCTGGGTTTGGGCTGTGTAGAAATTCGCATTTATTTTTATTTTTCCATATTGCGTTGGGATTCAACCGGTTCATGGGTTGGTGTCTGTCTGGCGGTTGGCAGCTTTTTGTCAGCCATGAGTTACGCAACGCGCTCCTGAGACTTTTTCTCTTCCATAGACTCGCGAAGATGACTTGTTGTCATGTGTTGTGGTGCATGACTGGGACATGGCCTTTTCCCGTTAGATCGATTTTGTAAAATTAGTATGAATAAGATGAACATGTATCAACACATCTGATGAATAGTTTGCAATGTTTTCTTCGTATATCTCTACAGCTCAACATGTTACGGCCTGATATTCCGTATTATATCTCTCCTTTGACAGGTAGCAAGTCTCTATGAAGGTTTATATCTTTGAATGTATTTAAAAGCATGAATTATTCTAACTGTTCAAAGTTACTATCTAGTAATTTAAGATGATTTATTTCCTGGAGTTTCAAGCTGCTCATTCAGTATAAATTGGTACACCCAACTATCAGCTAATAAACCTTCTCGGTCAATATCCCGGTGAGTGGTTCGGTCAAGTTTTGCACTAGTGCAGCTAATGGCGTCCACCGCCCGGCAGAATCCAGCTCCACCGCCAAATTTTTGGATTTTTTGCCCGGGACGGTATTTTGTAGGCAAGAGGTCCCGCAATAAACTGTCTGAAGCCAGCAATTCTTGCGCAATTCTTTACCACAGACCATTGGCTGTGACAAAGTGTTCGCAAGATGCAGCGCAAGCAAGTGTAAGTCATCGAGCAGCAAAATTTACCTACATCATAATGTCCTGATATAGCTGACCCGCCTGCAGAGACGAGCGCATTGGCGCACTCATTCGAAATGGCCTGCAGGAGAAGAAGAGAAGCTTTTTCGTCGTGGTTGGAGACCAGGCCAAGGATGTCATTGTCCGACTTCACTATATCATGTCCATGGTAGACATTAAGCAGAACAAGTCTGTCCTGTGGGCATACAAGAAGAAGCTGCTGGGATTTACAAGGTGAGCGTGAAAACATACCTTTTTCTTCTTCTCCCTGTTTGGCAGAACCGGATGTCTGACTGCTGTTCACATAGTCACCGAAAGAAGCGAGAAGACAAAATCAAAAAGGAAATCAGACGCGGAATCCGAGAAGCAAACTCTGAGGATCCATTCGAACTCTTTGTCTCTCTGCACAACATCCGCTACACCTACTACAAGGAGACCGACAAGATCTTGGGTAACACATATGGCATGTGTATTCTGCAGGATTTCGAAGCCGTTACGCCCAACATTTTGGCTCGGACGATCGAGACTGTTGAGGGTGGTGGTCTAGTCATTATGCTGCTCAAGGGAATGAACAGTTTGCGACAGCTCTACAACTTGTCTATGGATGCCCACTCAAAATACCGAACAGAAGCGCATGATGACGTTGTGGCAAGGTTCAACGAGCGTTTCCTGCTGTCTTTGGGAGGCTGTGATTCTTGCCTGGTTATCGACGACGAGTTGAATGTTCTTCCCATTTCGGGCGGCAAGAATGTCAGAGCTCTGCCACCTCCGGATGCCGATCAGCCCAAGACTCCGCAGGCGTTGGAGCTGGAGTCCATCAAAGACAATCACCAGGAACGCCAACCGGTTGGATCATTGATTAATCTCGCAAGAACAGTTGATCAAGCAAAGGCCCTGTTGACTTTCACGGACGCCATTGCTGAGAAGACGCTACGAAGCACTGTTGCGTTGACAGCCGCCAGAGGACGAGGAAAGTCGGCCGCCATGGGAGTTGCTGTAGCCGCTGCAGTGGCCTACGGATACAGCAACATCTTTATTACATCGCCATCTCCTGAAAACTTGAAAACTCTTTTCGAGTTTGTCTTCAAGGGCTTTGACGCTCTCGGCTATGCTGACCATGCGGATTATTCCATCATCCAAAGCACGAATCCCGACTTCAACAAGGCTATTGTTCGTGTAAACATCCACCGACAGCACAGACAGACAATTCAGTACATCCGTCCCCAGGATGCCCATGTGCTTGGCCAAGCCGAATTAGTGGTCATTGATGAGGCGGCTGCCATTCCTTTGCCTCTCGTTCGGAAGCTAATGGGCCCTTATTTGGTCTTCATGGCCTCTACTATCAACGGATACGAGGGTACTGGTCGATCGCTATCCCTAAAACTTATCAAACAACTACGAGAGCAATCTCGACGGGCCGCAACGGACGACCAGACTGAAGTTGCTGACCGATCCACTGGAAGGGCTTCAAAATCGGAGGAGTTCCAAGCCAGCCGAAAACTACGCGAAATCACCCTTGCAGAGCCGATTCGATATGCTCAAGGTGACTCGGTCGAAAAGTGGCTAAACAAACTTCTTTGCCTGGACGCAACTTTGCCCAAAGCTGGTTCCAGTGGTTCACCAGATCCGAATCTATGCGAGCTCCTCATGGTCAACCGCGACACACTATTCTCATTCCATCCTATCCCTGAGGCTTTCCTCCAACAGATGGTGGCGCTTTATGTTGCCAGCCACTACAAGAACTCACCTGATGACCTACAGCTGATGAGCGATGCACCTGCGCATCAGCTGTTCGTACTCACAGCTCCGACATCAGAAAGCAGTGGCAGACTTCCCGAACCTCTTTGCGTTATCCAAGTGGCTCTGGAAGGAAAGATTAGCAGACAGAGCGTGATCAACAGCCTGAGCCGAGGAGAGAGACCTCATGGTGATTTGATTCCCTGGCTTGTCAGCCAGCAATTCCAGGATGAAGAGTTCGCCTCGCTATCTGGCGCCCGTGTTGTCCGTATTGCGACCAATCCCAACCACATGGGCATGGGATACGGAAAGCGAGCGATGCAGCTTCTCGTGGACTATTATGAAGGCCGATTTGCCAATCTGTCTGAAGACGATGACCAGGTTCTGGAGAATGGGACTGCTCGAGCGACGGACGCTGAGCTGGCCAAGGAATCTCTGTTGGAGGAGAAAATCACCGTCAGAGATGATAAGCACATGGCTCCTCTCTTTTCCAAGCTATGGGAGAAGAAGCCAGAGCGACTTGACTACGTTGGTGTCAGCTACGGCTTGACCAAGGAACTACACAAATTTTGGAAGTATTCTTCATTTTCACCCGTCTACTTGCGACAAACTGCCAACGACCTGACTGGCGAGCATACCTGCGTCATGCTTAGGCCACTTGATGGTAGCGGCGATAAGTCATGGCTCGGTGCATTCTCCAGAGATTTCCAAAAGAGGTTCCTCTCTCTGCTATCCTACGAATTTAGGAACTTTGCCGCTTCTGTTGCGCTGAGCATTGACCAATCAGCAAACACTGGTGCACAGCTTGATGCCACTCCTCAGACTTCCTTGACCAAGGCTGAGCTGGATGCCCTCATGTCACCCTTTGATCTGAAGCGACTGACATCCTACGCGAATAGTATGCTGGATTATCACGTCATCTTGGATCTTATGCCTACCATTGCGAACCTCTACTTCACTGGCAAACTAAAATCCGACGTCTCAATGTCGGGCATCCAGCAGGCTATTCTCCTTGCCATCGGATTACAGCGTAAGAGCGTGGATGAGATTGCTCAAGAGCTCCCTATGCCATCCTCGCAACTTCTTGCCATGTTTATCAAGATTCTTCGCAAGTTCACGGCGCACTTCAACTCTTTGGTCACGGCAGCAGCCGATGCCGAGCTTCCAAGAGGCTCGAACATTGGTGTCAGCCGAGAGAATGCCAGCGGCGCCCACGACGACGAAATTGTGGATGACCGATTTGTTGCTCTTGAGACATCTCTCGAAGATGAACTCGAGGAGGGTGGTGACGAAGCCCTTATGGCTCTAAGACAGAAGCAGAGAGAGATGATTGACTCTCTGCCTCTGGATCAGTAAGTAGTCCCTCGTTTCACTATTTCTATCCCCTATTTCTCAGACAGTACTAACTATGTTACCTTTTAGATATGAGATCGATGGTGATGCACCAGCCTGGGAGGATGCCGAAAAGCAAGTGAGCAGCGCCGCGAAGGACGGAAAGTCTAACGTCGTAGTCAGCGTCAAGTCAGCCAAGCAGAAGAGAAAGGCGGGCCAGACGGCGACAGAGATCTACGACCAAGAGTTTGGCAACAATTCTCGGAAAAAGTCTAAGAAGGGGAAGAAGGGTAAATAAGTGAGTCATGTAAACAAATAGCTGATAACCAAGGCTAAAGGTATTGGGCGTGGCGTTCTTTGGGCTAGACTAATATCACTTGCAATATATAAATATCTTGTGTTTATGTTGTCCCCCCGGGGATTGGGGTTGTGTAGCCCGTCTATGTGAAATGCTGCCTCTCGATGTATCATATCTGTTCTCCCTTGTGGGTATGGTATAGAAGAATAATACGGAGGTCTTTCGATACTATCCCAAGTCCCATGTTACGATATGCTACATGATCATCGACGATGATCGATACATCGAAGCGTTGGGCTCTCGACGCCTCCATCGGAGCATTTGTCCTGTGATCTAGACAACAAACTGAATCGTGATCACCACGCAATCCCTTCTCTTATAGACTTTATAGATGAGATATTTGGAGTCATAGTCAGAACCAATCTCAAGTGGCGTGGCAGAAGCTCATCCAGTTGCTAGGTAGCCGCCGATTTTGCATTTTGAGGCGTAGAATCCGCTGCAACAACAGCCTCTCCCCCCCTCCAGAACCATCTAGATAGATCGAATAAGCTTCTCATTTAGCATTTATGGCTAAGCCTTATAGTTTACCATATCTCTCTGTTTACGTCGTCCTGTTATTATGGTCCTATATAAACCCCCATCCCCCCCTGATTCTTCGTTGCCCATTCTTCCCATTATCATCTTCCAAGTCCAGACCAGAGCAAGCTTTCTTCAGCACACAGTGCCCAATCTCTCTACTTCGCTCATACAAACCAATTCTACTTTTGTCTCTTAAGAGAATATCACTTCGAAGAATTCTTTTCACTTACCTTTCTAAACATTTCGCCAAGGATTTATATCCAACAGCAACTCAACCAATCCACTGCGACCCCTACGAAATCAACCTACTCTCACCACCCCTTTGCTTCTTTACTTTTTTAAAAAAATACCACATACTCAGTCACCATGTGCTTCGAAGAGTTCGCCCACTGCAGAATCTGCGGCTACACAGTCCAGCAGAAAGAATTTTGCCCCGACTACCGCCTTGAATGGGTCAAGGTCTTACTCGGCCAATCCAACAAGACACCGAAGCAGATTGGAGACGAATGCGGGAGATACGGAAATACCATCCACTTCTTCCCTTGTGCGAAGTGCCCCAATTGCGCTTCGAATCCGGCCCGTCCGGACCAAGTCGTCGACCACTGGGCCTGGGCTTATCACAAGAGTGTCGGGAAATTCCCCGCAGAAAAACTTCCTAGGAAGTTTAACATCGTTGAGGGCGAAATATGCTCTTGTGGGTGTTATCAGGATTTACGGAAAGGGAAGGAGGCAGGCGCCAAGGAGCCTCATTATCCTCCTCATTGGAAATGATTGGATAATTTGGATTTGTTTTATTCAGTGTTTTGGGGGTTCATCTTTTGATTATGTTTACTTTGGTTTTTGGCTTGGATATGGCCTAGTGTACAAGACAGATTGACAAGTGTGTTTTTAAGACAGTGTATGAATTAGTATAATTACAATAACGTTTGAATAATTATTTTGACGATAATGTTCTTGTGTTGTTTACAATATCCGTCTCCTCTCTCTATGCACTCTTGTACAATTATCCATTGAATGCCCATTCAGCACGTATCATGGATGGAAGGTAGCACAACGTCCCTCGTCTCGGCTCTATATAATCCAGTCATGTACTCCGTAGTCGCAATAGTACAGGTCACGATGCTGCGCCAGGGTAGCAAGTTTCTGCTTGATGTCCAAAAGGGTAAGAATGGCTTCTCGCCAAAACGGCTCCCCGGCTTGCAAAAAGTGTGGGGGAGACCGACCAGGTGACTGTAAGACTGCATTCTTCACCGTACATGTACCCGTACATCCACGACCACCTATTGGTGCCAGATGTTTTGGTACATCAACCCCCCTAGGGTCAAGAATCGGTATCGTGAGGAATCGGCGATTTCTCTTTCATGTTTCTTTCTTGTAAGACCGCAGACCGTTGACCTTCGACCTGAATATGCATGCAGCCCAGCTGTACTGTAGGGGGGTCAGGTCTTGACACGTCGACCGCTGTCTGACATACATCCGAAAGAGTCGAGCAGCCCAAAAGAACCAAGCTTTTCTTCCATTCTTTTTGGTCTTGTGGCCAAAAGCACTGCATGCAGCAAGGGCACTTCATCCAGACTTGTGGCTTCACGACCTGCTGTAGCGTCTCACCCCGGCTCTCTCGTTTAGGCAAAGGGGGCTTCGCCGACGACCATGTATGGATGGGAGGACAAGCCATGTCTCGTCGTTTCCGGCAGTAGCAGCAAGTCGACATGATCAAATCAATGCTAGCTAGGGGCGTAGTATCAATATTAATATATTAATTATATTAACATGTAGACTACTACTGTAGTATGGTAGCAGCCTATTCAATTTGTACAAGTCAGCGCCGAAAACTGCATGTTGAGCCGCACTGGTGAGGGGGTTTGCCGTAGGATTGGCTGCTTGGCACATGATGGCTTCGTGGAGAAGATGCAAAGGAACAGCCACCATCACAGGTACTCGTACATTGTGGCTGCTTAAGCATAACGTGCATAAGTAAAGCAAGCTATGCATTCATTATTCTTGTACTGTGTTGTGTTGAAGATTGAGAAACCTTGAATGGGGGAGAGAATCGAGTTGAAGATGTTGGGGGTTCTCCATTGGGGGTCACTTTGGGGGACGTTGCTTGTATTTTACTGAGCTACAGTGCCACGATAGTTACATGTACCCTTTGGTAGCAGCTTACTATCAAGGTACATGCCTTACCTCAACCCGCTGAACGATTCTCCATTGTTACTCCGTAAAGTGTTCTCGACCTTTTCTCTCCTCTTCATCTTTTCCTCTTCTCCGTCCTACACGGGGGTCACCACCACCCAAAGTTCGATATCGGACCAGCCATTCCATATTTTATAGGGTAAGCATCACAGCGCCAGCCCATGATGCCACTGCCCTGCGTGGTGCTGGTGCCCTGCGTGGGACAATCTGGCGCCCCCATTCACGATGGATCTCGTCGAAGCCAAAGGAACAGGTCTTGGCCGACGCTTGCGAGAATGGGGTAACTCTCGAGCTTTTAGATAAATACAACTCGACCGCGGCGCGGGGAAGCAGGCGACGGAATGTTGCGAATTGCCTCTGCTGATTTTCTCTTTCTCTTCCTCTTCAACTGCTACCCCGCCATACGGTTCGTCTAAGAGAGCAATCATCATACAAAAGGTAGCAAAATAACGGCTCGCCATGTCGTGTACGTTCTTCTCCAGCCCTTCACTTTTCTTCGAATTCCAGACATTTCAAACTCAACTCTAGCTAAAATTAACACTCATCTCAGCCAAGCATTTCGCCAACGAGCCTCTGGCTCTCGTCAATGCCGCCCTCCGCTCGGCCACCTACACCAACCCCTCCATTGGCTTTGATGCCGCGCAAAAGACTGTCTTCCTTCGCGATGCCGCTTCACAGCCTACCATTGCCCTGATCTCGGGCGGTGGTTCCGGCCACGAGCCCTCATTTGCGGGCTTTGTCGGCAAAGGCTTTCTAACCGCTGCTGTTGCCGGCTCTGTCTTCGCCTCTCCGTCTGCCGAGCAGGTCTTTCGCGCAATTCGCCGTGTAGGCGCGGAACAGCCACAGCGAGGAGTGTTAGTTTTAATTATGAACTACACCGGCGACATGCTGCATTTTGGCATGGCAGTCGAGAAGGCTCGCGCTGAGGGCATCAAGACTGAGCTTTTAGTTGTGGGAGACGATGTTGGTGTTGGTCGGAAACGTGGAGGACGAATTGGCAGGAGAGGTCTGGCTGGAACAGTCCTCGTGCAAAAGATTGCGGCCGCCGCCGCTGCTCAGGGGTAAGTTCCAAGTCCCATTTTACGCAAAGTGGCATTTATCTTTGAAACCTGTTTCTGACCTGCGGGTTTCCTTGCGGATAGACAATCACTCGAGCAGGTCTCCCAGATCGCCAGCCTTGCTTCTGAGAACCTTGCCACCGTTGGCGCTTCTCTAGCTCATGTCCATGTCCCTGGCCGTGAAATCACCCCCGATGAACTTGGAGATGAAATTGAAATCGGCATGGGTATTCACAACGAGGAGGGTTTCGGCCGTGTTAAGACAACCCTGAAGGGCCTCGTTGAGACCATGCTCAAGCAGCTCCTCGACCAGTCCGACAGTGACCGCGCCTACATCAACGTAAAATCTGGAGAAGAAGTGGTTGTCATGGTAAACAATCTCGGTGGTATCAGCCCCCTCGAGCTTGGTGCCATCACAACGGAGGTCATCGACCAGCTCGATGCCTCTTACAAAATCAAGCCGTCAAGGCTGCTTAGCGGCACATACATGACGAGCTTGAACGGCTTGGGCTTCAGCATTACGATCCTCAAGGTGGCGGACAAGGCTATTTTGCCTTTGATTGATGCTCCCGCCGATGCTGCTGGCTGGTCACCAGCGGTCCGTCCTGAGAACTGGGCTAACGGCATTGACACCACCAAGGCGGAGATCAAGGAGGATGCTCCATCCCAGGATGATTCAGCCCCCAGCAACCTCGACTGTAAGATTGTCCCTACTTTGTCTCCCCTTTCGCGAAACCAGAAGAAAAACATAACTGACGTAAATAGCGGACGCTACATTCACCATTTCCCAGCTGCAGTCAGCTCTCAAGAGCCTCATTGCCGCAGAGCCTGAGGTAACCAAGTTTGATACCATTGTTGGCGACGGTGACTGCGGCCTCTGCCTCAAGACGGGTGCTGAGGCTGTCCTGAAGCATCTCGAAACCGTCTCCTCCTCAGGGGACATTGACACAGTGCACTTTGTCCGAAATATTGCCCTGGTCATTGAGTCAAGTATGGACGGCACTTCAGGCGCGCTATATGCCATCTTCGTCAACGCTCTGGCTTCGGGCCTTCAGGGCCAGGCTAGCAGCCAAAAGACCGCTGTCACTCCCAAGATTTGGGCCACCGCTCTTCAGGCGGCCCTCAAGAGCTTGGCCAGGTATACCCCTGCTCAGCCTGGTGACCGCACCGTGGTGGATGCGCTTGTCCCCTTCGTCAACACGCTGGCTGAGACGCTTGACGTACAGAAGGCCGTCGAGGCCGCACGGAAAGGCTCGGATTCTACAAAGGGCATGGAGGCCAGCCTGGGGCGATCGGTCTATGTCAATGCCGAGGGATGGAATGAGTGTCCCGATCCGGGCGCGTATGGCCTGGTTAAGCTGTTGGAGGGCTTCCTGGGTCACCTGAATTAGAGCAATTGTTGGTTTAGTTGATAGATTCCGGGGGAGAGTTGCTAGATGGAGAAGGCATCTCGCCGCTGCTTAAGCTGTATATAGTAAAAAGAATCGAATATTAACTGCCCAGAGCGCCTTAAAGCAAGAATCAAGTATCCGGATGTTGTTGTTATTCTCGTTGCTATACAAATCATCTTGAAACCCCTTGCTTTCTATTCTGGTCTCTTGAACCAGTAACCTCTTGGTAGCAGTTACTAAAATACATAGATATAGTAGCAGTTAGTAGAAATATATAGATATAATAGTAGTTACTAGAAAAATATAGATATAGTAGCAGTTACTAGAGAAATATAGATATAGCAGCTACTCCCTGTGTAGGCGTATAGTTTAACTCGTGGGTGCTTAAAATCTTCCCGGTCTCGCTTTTTCTGTCCTCCGCTTGCCAGGTATTATGTCGTATACTCGTACATCCACGTCTGTTTTGCCGGCTATTTGTCCAGCCCAGCGGCGAAATTCATCAGGGCCAAACAAGACCTTGCCCTTTCTCCGTGCTAGTGCTTGCAATAGTCGAAAAGAAAAGCGCATGACGGCAAACATGGATCTGAATTCCGTCCCCGCTAAAGAGCCTCCACAACCACGCTCGCCTCGCCTGTTTGGTCTCTTGTCAGAGTCAGACTCAAGATTTCCCCCCACGCCCCACCAGACCGGTCAACTTCGTTTCGTTCCACGGCCATTCTCCATTTCTTATTATTATCCGTCTGCCTGTTGTGGTGGAGGCTAAGCTAGTGCCTCTAGCTTCCTCTCCGTCTCAACCAGCTCAGAAAAGCCCAGCAGCTGTGTCTCTAAGGCCTTGCCCTCGAGATAGGCACAAGGCTTTCGTGGCTCGCCGCCATAGTTGTAATATCTCTTCAGTGCGGCCTTGACAGAGACAAAGCCGCCCTTGATAGCAGTCCAGTCTCCAGCAGCGACAACCCCTTGCAGCAGCGTCGCCTCCTCTGTCTTGCCTTCAGTCCACAATCGCATAACCTCAGCACAGGCCTTTGGCGCCACATTGGCCAATCCCGCAATCACACCATGCCCGCCCACGGACAGGGTCTGAATGGCAAAGTCGGCGCTACCGCCAAAGGTCCTGAAAGTCGTCCCACGTGTGCCGGCAACAACACGAGCCAGCTTGCCCGTGTTGCCACAGGTCAGCTTAACGCCGACAATATTGGGATGCTCAGCCAAGGCCAAGATGGTATCCGAGCTGAGATCTAGCCCGCTGCACGCGCCTGGGAAGTTGTATATCAGCAGGGGGATTGGACTGGCATCGGCCACTTCTTTGAAGTGACCCATTATGAGGTCTGTCGACAGCAAGCTTCCATAATACGCCGGTGGTAGAACGAGAGCGTGTGTTCCTCCAGACGCGGCAGCCTCACGGCATAGCTGTATTGTCTCTCGTGTAGATTGACTGCCGCATCCGACAATCAGGGGCATATCACTTCTGCCAGCAGCATCAATGGTTGAACGAGTAATGCGGTTGACAAGCTGTCGTTCGGCGTGATCAAGATGGACAGCCTCGCCGTTGGAGCCGTGCGTCACGATGCCTGTGACACCGGCCTCAACCAGACGCTTGGCGTGTGCTGCTGTTGTCTCTTCGTCGATGGTATCTTCAGGAGTAAAGAATGCGACGGTAGGCACGTATAGGCCTGGAGACAAGGGTTTTTGAGAGCTATGGCTTGAGCCATTGTGGTTGGAGAAGCCGTTAGGCTCTGTGGACGCTGTCATTGCGGCAAATGTGGAATGTGAATGTAGGTCAGATGGATGTTAGTGAACAAGAGGAAATGTTCCCTCTTGGAGCGCGCTATCGCCAGAATATGAGGAGAGCTAGACAGAGATTGAACTGCAAAGGCGTTTATATCAACAAAAATTCAAAACGTTACATGGGGGCTTTATCATCAACCATGGCGGCACGCAACGGGGGCAGTGCCTGATATATACCACCACACCGCGAGCGATCCGACCTGGATCAACACCACTACACCAATGGCTGGCATCCCCAGATATCGGTATCGGAGCACCAGTAACGTGGACGTGAAGAGTGGCCGCGCTTCTGGCCGGATTCGTCCCCCCACGGCAGACCCTGGAGATACTGTAGCGAGGCATGATCCGCTTCCCCCCACGGAAGAGAGAATGTCTCAGCGGCTGGCGTTGCATAAAAGCCGGCATAAAAAACGGCCATTCTCACCTCATAGCGGTACGTACCTGTACCCTCTCCAGACTCCATACATACATGGGGCAGCATGGAGAAAGAAAAAAATCAAAAGAAAAAAAAAAGCTTCGCTTGCTACCCCACACAGCCAACTCGTCCCACGGGACCACTCCGTCAGCCATTGTCTGTGCCAGTTAACGCAGTCCAGCAGGTGTGTTGCTCCACGGAGCTTTCCTGTAGCTAGTAGGCGTGGATCCCATGCGATCGGTCGGATCCCCCTACGACATTAGACCGGGGGTACGGGAGGGGACGGAAGCTTGGGGGAGGTGGGCTGAGCTGGGAGGGTGATCGCCCAAGGAGAAAATAGATGAAAGAGGAGGACCGAATGCGGGGGAGAGGCAGCCTGAGCTGTATCCGAATCGGCAGCCCCCTTCCCCTTCGTATTTGTTTGGGCGTGCGTCCAGCCTGTACATGACATGTAGTCGAGTGCTGCTAGCTGCTCACAAGCTCCCTCGAGTCGGCCTTACATTGCATCTGCTGAAGCGTTACCTGTACCACAGGCCAATTCCATGAAGCGGCGGATGTGACATTCCGCCAAGGGCAAGCATACATATGCACAAGGGCGCCCGTTAAATGCTCGCGCTGCTCCTTCGAAGTCGAGGGAGGCTCCACAAGCTCGAAAACCCGGAGACGGCTGGACGCCTGGCAAAGTACGGGGTAATGGAGCGTTTTTTCCCTCCCTCGCCCTCTCCAGCCCTCTCCCTCTCCCTCTTCATACTGTACTGTTACCTGTACCCGTACTGTAGTCGTCCTGGTGCCCCTCCCTCCCATCCAAGTCCCCAAAAGGGCTGGCAAGACGCCCAAAGCCGGCCCCCAAAACAGGCTGCCGGCTCCCATTCTCGCGATGTAGCTGCGAGAAATCGGCGGGACCAGGACCTTGCTCGGATGGAGCCGTGCCTGGGGAGCTGTTTTCGTTACTCTAGACTTACCTAATCTCTGCTTGCCCTGGCCAGCGGTAGTCGTCCGGCAAGGGGGGCGCATCGCCGAGCTGTCGGAGTCTGCTCACAGCTTGTTGGTCTCCCGGGCCCCAAAGTCAAGTTGGATCCAGCTTAATATCATACCCCCTCCCCCACGCGCATCCAGCAGCTGCGGGAGTGCAGGGCCACAGCTAGCCAACGTGTACCAAGGCCAATAGAGCGGCAAAATGGTACATAGTATACCTCGCTGCCGTGCTCCGTCCTCTTTTTCTTGAATAGGTTAAAAACACGACCATGCCCCAGTCCCCCGAGGTCGCCTCTTCTGTTCCCTTTTTGCGTCAGCATCTTGTGGTGTCTTGTCGTCTCTCGGGTCTGGGGCTGTCGTCCTGCCACATGTGTGACGGAGCAACATGCGCCGTGAGCCCTGCTGAGCCGTTGTTTCTCGCAAGTCTCTCTACCGAGCCGTGGTGAAAATGGACATCAACGATCCATCTACAGGTGATGCGGTGCCGACGACAATGGCAATGGCGGCTCCAGGTGTCCAGGCCCGCAGCTCTGCGTTGAAGCTTCCTCCCCTTGTCCTCGACAACCAAATGCCCATGCCCAATCCTTCAGCTGTCATTGCCGGCCGCTCAATGCATCAGATCCAACTAGAGATGGAGTACGATGCGGAAGAGAGCGACAATGATGCTGATCATGGTCCCTCAATACAAGGCTGGCCTGGAGGACTGGAGCGGCACGCAAGCGACCACCCGGACGACCCAGGTGATCTGGCCATGAGGGAAATGCACGCCCTATGCGTCTTTGACGACGTGTCCGTGCCACCCTCTGCGCGGCCATGGTCGTATCTCATCGAAGCGTTGAGCCCACTTCCCACCGTCCGCAGATGGGGGAGATGGCGATGGCGGGAAGAGCCTGCATTCGCGGAAGTTCGAGTGGCAGAAGCAATCATGATGTACGAGAGGGGCATAGAGCAAAACACCAGCAACCGACGCTGCAGCCGTTGCCGGGCCGGGCAAGGCATCTCTCCCCAGTGCGTTGTATCACCAGAAGGAATCGTCCAAGCGCCGGGGGCGACGGGGCCGTGTAGCAACTGTCTTTATGATGGAGTCGAGCACGCTTGTAATGCATCTGGGAGGAGGACTCCCGTGTCAGGGAGCCGGGATCGAGGAGGCGAGAGCATGAGAGACCCGGACAAGGTCGTGGACCACATGGCCGTACTCGAGATGATTGCCCAGCTCAAGAGGCCATCTGGTACGCGCAGGGATCATAGTCTTTTGGAACGAGCACGGCGGATCGAAGCTGCGGCTTTGCAGATTGCCCAAGCGGCAAGGGATTGGCGGGAGAAGATGGGAGTTCAAAGTTGAGAGGCTCGGACGGCGGATAATGAGGAAGGGTAATGGTAATTCTCGCCTAATAATGGACCATGTTGGCCAAGATCAGCTTCTGGTTGGCGTTGTATAGGGATAAGGAAGGGGAAGGGAAGGGCATAGGGAAGGCATAAGCATAGGTAGATATCCATATATGGTAATGAGTAAACGACGAACGATAGAATCACCAGTCTGATGAGGGGGAAGAAGAGCCCCGATGCGTTATTCATCTCGTCCATGTCAATTCCCCCTCTTTGAAGCTCAGCCGCCGGTTGGCTCGTTATTATGCAGCCGCGGAAGGCCCTTGTTAGCACGAGACATTCATGCTGCATATCGGCTCAATGGGCTGCTGCATCGGAAAGGATTTGGGGGATTTGGCTATTGGGATAGAAGAGGGGAAGTAGGACAAGCATTGGGTTCAAGAGTGACGAGAGGGAGAGAAAGAAAAAGAACAGAGGAGAGGTTGGTATTTCTCACGGTTGTGAGCAGGTGCGTGCCTCGTGGTAGCCTGCCTGGTTGCTAGGGTTTCGCCTGGATATACCTTACGTATAAATCATTCGCCTCTTCTGTGCCCTCAGATTTGCCACAAGCAGGGGAAGAGAAAAATTGAAGCCACACAATAATTGGGTGTGACTTTTTAGCGGAAATATGGCTGGAAAACAGAAGAAAAAGAAAAAAGAAGAAAGAGAAGAAGGAAGTTGGGAAGCGAGAAGAAGTACCCAGGGAGAGCTCCCAGCCTCGACTTACAGCGTCAAAGTGCGGCTGCAGGCCCTGGTTCCATATCAAAACTTCCCGGTTTCCCTCAATCCTCCCATCTACCAGGGTCTCGTCGTGGTTGTGGCGCCCCTACATGTATGTTCATGTATGTTTTCCTTTTTGGATATCTTGTGATCAACCCAACCACACACACGCGCATCCTAATGTAGGCATTGGCTGGCCCTACCATGCGAGCCACAGCCTGATGGCAATTTACCTGCTACAGCCGCCATTTGGCCTCGTTTTGCCGCTAGAAACCGCCTGGGCAAAGAGCTAGCTAGGAGGACCAGATACTGATGTTTCGGATCGAGTTTGGACACCGGCTGTCTCCGTCAGATTTACGAGAAGCTGGCTGACGCTGTGAGCGACCGCAGCCAGACACCGATGCCCTTGCCAGTGTGCTTTACAGGGATCAACGGACGATCAGCCAGCTACGGGATACACCCGGGCCTTAGCAGAGGATGTCTCTGCATGAACAATGCGGGGACGAGGCTTCAGTCGGCATTACCAGGCTCGATCTGCGCCGTTCCGCCACGGCTTGCGGGTATACGAGTTGCCTTTGGCGTCCTTTGGCGTGATGCTCTCGGCCAGAACCGACGTGGGATTTGCCCTTGCTCCACACGTCTCCGTAGACCTGGTCCTGGTATCAGCAGATATGGGATTTGGACGACATACCTATACTGGAAGTTAAAAGGCATGCAAGGACGAGGCTGTGGCCCAGCATCCTGCATGGACGGCTAGGGTAAATATGTCGTTTTCGGCACACAATCAGAATCGTAAGGATTCAACGCCCGCAAAATTCCTTATCGCCGGAGTCTGACTGTGCCGTCGTCATCAATTAAAGAGCGAAAAAATCTCCGAAGGGCAGCCAGCCTCTCTGCAATTAGTCAGAGTCGTGGCAACCAAGGATTTATTTCGGGGCATCAGGAATTTGTTGGTTCTGAAATTGTAAGAACTCTCCCACTTATGGTCCTCTTGTTTTCTCCCAGACTTGGGATTGTAGACACGAGAGAATGTCGAAGCGATATACTTTTTGATTGCTCATAGGACGCGGCAAATTCTTTTTATTTATTAGCTCATTGAGAACAGAATGTATTGGTTTTGCCTGTGGAATAATAGATGTCAACTTTCCCAGATATTTCGGAACTGCTGATGAATCACCTGCCCGAAGACTATCTCCAACAAGTGTTGCTAGCGAGTCTCTCCTTCTAGAAGCCGTTATAATTCTCTCATTAATTACAATTGATGAAAAGAGCCTGTACGGGATAATCTTTGGCAAATTGTATCTTCATTGTAGATCGAGCCAGTATTACTTGAAACTTTTGATGATACGAGAGAGGTCATATTCTAGCTTCTGTTGGGTAAGAAGCGCATAAAGTATTCGCCCACGAGAAGCAGAACCAAGGCTCTCAAAAGTAAAGACAAAGACAAAATGAACTAAATACCTATGTACATATTTTTGGACATTTGCAAATCGGCATTGTTAATACAACAAAGAAGGCGCTAGGTTGGCCTAATTAAGTCACGCTGCCCAACACAATCCCTTTGAGGAATTGTTATCCATTGATGGGAACACACAAAGTTGAACTCTTGTATCTTTGTCATGCGCTGCTTTTAGATACCGTGTGACTATTTGAACTCGAGAGCCAGCTCTTTATAAACTTAGTAGGTTGGACTGAACAAGAGGGCCGGAGCTGGGAATAGACAATTGAAGAGCACCTGATATACCCTGACCCTAGAATTTCGCTATTTTTGTCGGGGGAATAGAAACAAAGAATAATTACTTGCCGCTCTTCCTATTCCATAATAGATCGATATTAAAACATCGTTTATTCACTGCAGTTGGTCACCATGTGGGATACATGCAAACACGCAAATTCATCCCAACTCTTGCTGGCTACTACACGAACTCTAGCATTGACGATCCCTTCTGCCAAGCAATTCAAAAGTGAAGAGGAAGTGAGCTGCATTGCAGTTGACGGGTACCTTCTGCCAAATTTCACACCAATATGTCTACTGCCAAGCATCCTAGGGCATCTCCTCCAGCACTTGACTGTCTCTTGGCCGACAGTTTTAGGTGTTGTAAAGCAGCTGTCGTACGCAGTAGGTCGACAACTGCAGGCGGTTTGGCAGTTGATTCTGCCACGAAGCTCGTTGTATCTTTCTGAAGGTCGAATTTGAAGTCACTAGAGCAGTGCACCTCCCAGAAGTTCCTCCTCCTCCTCCTCTCCCTATTTTCCTCTACCCATATTTTGCAGCACACATCACTCCTTCAACCAAAGAGGCACCACGTACCAGAACCAGAGAAGCAAGAAGCCATCACGACTAAACATTCGCCATTGTCTACACTGTCCACCGAAATCAAGATGTGTGCAGAGTACATTGTCAAGTGCAGATACTGCGGCTACTGGAAGCACTACAGCTGGGACCGCTGCGGCGAGAACAGAATGCTCCAAAGGCAGGGTTGCGCTCTTGGCCTCCCATCTCAGCACCCTTCTGAATGCGACATGTTCCCAGAGGACAAGCGTCAGCGAATCAAGCGCCAGATGACACCTTACGAATGCCCCGTTCAGGAGTGCAAAAGCACCGAGATTGCAGCCAAGCTATTCGAAGAACGCGCCAAGGTTGCCGCCGCGAGAGCAGCTGCTCTGGCCAAGGCTCGTGCAGAATGGGAGGCAAAGGACAAGGCAAGAAAGGCAGAGTTTGCAGCAAGGTATTTCAAGAAGCTGCCCGTGGTGAGGTTCAGCGAGAGACGCGAGTCGTTTCTAGAGGCGTCTGCAGCGTCTGCGTCGCAAGCCATTCAGAACCCAGTAAGTTTCATATGGCTTTCTTTCGAGTGAAAGATCTGCGAGGTTGAATCTAATGCGGATCCTCAAAGCAGATTGCTGGATTCTCTGGTGGCGAACCCTATCAAGGGCAAGACGAGCAGGCTCAGACGCTCACAGACCCGATGGGAAAGGGCAAAGAGATTGCTACGTCCATGCATAGCCAAGTATTCGAGGACAGCGACGACGACGACATCTTCTCGTCCGCCTCGGAGGAGGTGGAACTGGAAGATGAGATGACCGCCTTTTCAAAGTACTTCGGAGCAATTGACATCCAGGGCAGCGGCGCAAACAAACGCAAGGGACGGGCCGTTGAGTTTTGTGATGACGGAATGCCTATCCGTACTATAACGCTATAGATGCCTAGCATCTTATCCAAGCGTGAGGCAGGGATTCAACATTTGAAAACCTTTGACAGAATCAGATAGTCAGTGACCATGGGTCTGGCTATGGCAAGCAGTGCTAGTTGAGAAGTTGTCAGCCGAGTGCGCAAATTACCAAGACAAAACAAAGGTGAGTTGCCCATCTTTCCGCTAAAAAGACCTTGTGATACATACTAACAGCTTATAGATTGATGATTTACCCTGATCGATTCTCTTTTACTGTTCAATCAAGTTCAAGGAGATGATTATCACACTTTGGACTGTCGATTCGAAACACGAATTATTTTTTGGAAGGCCCCGGCAAAGGCTGTCTACATGTGTGCTGATATGATTCAAGGATCAATGAGGACAAAGACTATTTCAGGAAGACGGATATACTAAGGAACGGAATTATGAAGGATGATGCTCACTCGATGATGCATTTTAACTAGAAGATGCGTGCGGATAGTCTGAAGCTCGATATTGCTAGCTACTAATAATGAATAACGATGCCCATGTTCAAGATGAAGACACTCCCCACGGAGCTGTATAGGCATATGCTATACATATATGATAGGCGATTCCCCCATAGTCGGCTCGGTAGAACTTGGGAAACATGACTCGTACAAAGATGGTATTTCTGGAGATTTCAATCTTTGGCAAAGACTGCAAAAGCCAGGGACAACAGGTGCCAGGATTCCTTTTATGGGCCCTCTGCGGATCTCGCAAGATGCCCAACGCATAAATCAGCCAACACGGACATCTTCACCCACACCGGCTCTATGTATTAGGAGTCCAGGTCAATGAGTGCGAATGTGAATTACTGAACGAAGTAAATGTGCTGAAATATGTGAGAATGCGTTCATCATCAATCAATGGAATGCCTGTTGATGCGCATCATATTTTCTCATCCAACGCTTGGCGAACCACATGATAGGCATCAATTGATGATTTGCAGCAGGACAGAACTGACTGAATCGTTTTCCCTCGCTACGAAGCATCGCTTCGCTAAGACCCCCTAGCTAATGCAGGTGCTCGTGCGCCAAGTACGGCAAAAACCGAACTTTTGTTACTATTACATGGATTAAAACTGATACAAGTGGAGGGGAGAGAGATAGAGTAAAGACTCTGTGTGTATATCGTTCACCGCATGTTGTCAAAACAAGGCAAGAGAAGCTAGAAGAAAAAGAACAAAACTTGGAAAACCGCAAAACAATACGAAGCTTTCCCCCTTTTTTCTGTCTTTCTTCTTGCTCACGCTTTGCTCCACTCCAACTTGACAAGTCAAACGCTAAGCTTAAGATGCAGCGGCATTTTGTCTCGTCTTTTCTTCGCCTCGCTCGCCCATCAAATTAGAGCGTCGAGAAAAAGCCTCGCTGTTCCCGTTTGGGCAATACGCTTTGAATTAACCTTGTGAGCTTGGCGGGTTTAGTCGCCGTGCTAAAAGTTCCTTTTTTGCTTGTATGGACAGGAACGAGTATCTTTGCGGATCAATTGATATGCAATGCAACGGGAGAAGCTCCGTACTAAGCTGGTCTTGGCTGGATGAGTGGTGAAACTTTGCGTGCCTTGTTGTTAACTTTTTCTTTTTCTCCTCCGCCTCTTTTCTTCCTTCGTTCTTCTCCCTGTCCCTGTCCCTCGTCCTCTTTTCTTCTCTCTTTTTGTTGCGTCTTTGCTGCAATTGAATTTGTATCACATTCGTTAGCTGGACGGCGCGAGACTAATAATCTCTCCTTGTCTCGGCCCACACCATCTCTCGACGCGTCTACAAGCTCAAGTTTTGAATTTCATGCTCGTATTTTGAAAAAAGAGAAGAGAAACAAGAAGCATCAAAACACCACAATGCACGCCATCGCCATCCTCGGCGCCGCAGCCGCCCTCTGCGGTTCCGCCACCGCAATGCCCAAGGCCACCCCCGAGCCTCAATTGGACATCGTGCATATGGAGATGCTCCGTCGCGCAAACCTCCAACCTCGAGCAGACCCAACCGCTCCCTGGGTCACCGTCGGCGACGAGGGCACGCCCGTCAAGACCGTCACGCCCAAGATGACCACCGTCAGCGGCACGCCCACGCTGGTCGACGTCGCGCCGCACGACATCACCGCCTCCGTCTTTACCTGGACCAGCTGGGGCGACATCTTCACTAGCACGGGACTGCCCCCGAATCCCACTGCCACGTCCAAGAACCAGGATGGCGTCTTTTCGCGCTGCTACAACAAGGACGGCGAGGACGCTCCGTTTTGCACGCCTTACAAGAACAGCACGCTGACGACGGGCAGCATCTACTACAGTGAGTTTTGAAATTGCATGGAACAATTGGTATGGGAGACAAAGGACAGATGGGCTAATTCATAACCTATCTACTATATAGTCACCTGGGATCCTGACTACTACAACAAGACTTCAGTCCCCAAGTCAAACTCCACCTACGAAATCACCGTCCGTCTAGACTACCTCAACCGCACCAGCAACGAATGGGTCAAGCTCAAGACCTTCGACGACCAGCGCGTGCCCGCCTCCTGGGGCTTCTGGCCCCTCTCGGTCACGACCGACATGCTCCAGGGCGAGAAGCTCAACAACATCACAATCACCCTCCTCGCCGCCCCCCGCGGCACAAACGACAAGAACAGCTCAATCGCCCTCCCCGTGGCCTTTGCGCCCCCCGGCCTGCCCCAGAACCCGGAGCCCCAGGTCCCCAAGGGCAAGACCCTGTCCATCGCCCTGCCCGTCGCCTTCGGCTGCATCGTCTTCATCGTCGTCGGCCTCTTCCTGTGGAACCGAAAGGCCCGCCGCATCGAGCTCGGCAACATCATGAGCCGAAACCGCCACGGTTATAGTGGCCGCAAGACCCGTCGTAACAACATCTTCCGCTCGCACAAGGATGCTGGCAGCATTCAGCTGCACAACGCCGATGACCACCTCGGTGACGAGTACCACGATGCGCCTCTCCCTAACCGCCGTGATAGCGAGGCTCTGGGCAGCCTGGCTGGTACACCTATTCACGAGAACTTTGAGCACCAGAACACCACGGGCTCCAGGAATGCGTTCCGGGATGAGATGGCTCGACAGAACCAGGAGAGAAGCGGAGGATTCTAAAAAGAGAGAGGAAACAATACGGAACGACGTGAAGTGTGAAACTCTGTGATCCTGGCGGTCATGAGGACGTGATTGATACATGAATCTATGAAGCATAACGTTGGGTTACATGTCTTACTTATATAATTATTCTACGTGGATGGATTTCATTACGAAACTAATGCATTAACGAAGAAAGAGGACAAGAGAGCAGAAGTAGAAGAACGAGGAGAAGATGAAAAGGGGGTGTAGAAGAAAATATACAGATACATCATCTTTAATCAAGCACTTTTGTCATGCTCATTTCCATTTCCCATGTATCCCGTCCAAGTGGAGGATAGAAAAACCGCGACCGAGAAGAGTTCGAGCACCCGCGAGTTAAATCATACGCCTATAAAAGGAATCACTACTGTATCTACATTTCCCTATTAACTTAGTACTACTAAGTATATATATCTTGACTAACTGCTACTAAATCTATATTTTTCTAATAACTACTACTAAATCTATATTTTCCCAATAACTGCTACTAAATCTATACGTTTCTAGTAACTGCTAAGTTATATCGTAAAGTCTGGGTGCTGGTAGAATAGGCGTTCCTCTGCAAAAGCACTACTCGATGAGTTCAATGTTAATTAGGTGCACATATTGCTGATTGTACTCCGCTTGCGCGTCCTAGTATATCATCCTAGTTCAAGATATGCTGCTCAAAAAAGAAAAATTGGTATTTAAAAACAAAAAAGAGAGAACCGTGATTCTCCCACTAAATTCAACGCCAACCATCCATCTCTATGTCCATTCCGAAGAAACTCCACCACCCAACCCAACGCTGTATTTCCCAAATGTCATGACCCGAATTACTCCTTAAATCAACCCACTGCCTCGCTCCCAGTCTCTCTCTTTTCCGCCCAAGAGATGCCCCTTTGCTTTTCTCATTGCCATGTCATGTCATAAATGTGAATAAAGACCCCCAAATGTTTCAAATAGGGAAAGAAGATAAAGTCCAGCATCCCTACAGCAGAGGCTGTCATCGACAAAGACTTTAAATCGTCCGCGGGTATAATAGAAAATAGACTTTTACTCGAGTCTGGGAAATTTGGCAATTATCTCGTCCGAAATAGGACTCTCCATTGGTCGTTTCAGCGTGTGGTTTGACTGCAAATTAAGTGCCACAGACTCATTAAACTGTACGTCCCCCATAGGTTGCTGAGGTAGTTGCTTTTGGTCGCCACTGACTACATTATAGCCAGCGCACAGATCCAGTCTGTCCTCCCCCTCTCGCAGAGGTCGCATATAGTCAGCGGGTATCGCCGTTAACAGTTGGCAACTCAACTCGCATGGTTGATAAGTGTCCGCTGTCCAGTCCGGATCTGCATAGTTCTTAGCCTCGGCCAAGGTATATCCCGTGCTGAACCCTTCGTGATACGCATCCGGCAAAATGACGATCGTCTCTCCTGGTCGTTGGTCCACGATTCGATATGGTATGCCCATTTTCTTGAGCTTCTCAGGGAAGAAGAACTCGGCTCTGTGACGCATAAACTGCGAGCACTTCCCTTTCCTATTCAATGCCTCCTCCGCAATATCAACAGCAGTGGAAGGAACCACAATCCATATTTTGCGGCCCTTGTATAAGTGATTCAGAGACGACAAGCGAAAGTCTTCGGCGTGGAGCTGGAACGTTGCGCCAAAGTGTTGAGCGGATTCGTACACGTAGGGCGTGTGTATTCCCGGAATAATGGCCTTTGTTTTGTCCAATTTATCGCCTGCCAATGGATGAATGGGGCTTCGTTCTGGCACTCCAGCTTCCCGTCTCTGCTTGGCAGTCCACGCGGGGACATCGACTCGGTATCGCACATTCCGCATCTGCCTATCCTTGCTCTTATTAAAGAGCGTCTTGAGCTTTTTGAATTTATCCTCCACGCTACCCGACAGCTCGCCATCTGGCTCCGAAGAGGAAAAAGAGCCATCACTAGGTACAGTGCTGACCTGCCAAAACGTCCTGTGATTGATCTGCCTTATTCTGTAGGCATTGGCAGGGGCAAACTGGGATGTTTTTTCTGGGAGTGGTTCTTGGAGCTCTTCTGGAAGCACGATTTTGAAGCATCCGTCAAGCTCGGCGTGAAGGCTTCGGGCGAAAGAGAGGAGAGCAGGGAAATCAGCCCACTGCTCGGGTGTCGGTCGGATATGCAGCACTTGGTGGCCAACGGGGCCGTCATATGAGTATGCGATTCCATGGGTGTCTGGCTCGCTCAGAGGCGAACTGGCCCGACTACTTCTTGTAGCTGGAGAGCTGTAGCGCTCCGATGAGCTACAAAACCTGACCAAATCAATTTCATCTTCAGGTAGAAGCTCTGGCACCGGTCCTGGAGAAGGGAATTCTTCAATCGTTTTTGGGTTCTCATCTTGCAGCTGCGAAGCTACAGCTTGCGCCGGCTCCTCCACTGCATCCAGTGTTGGAGGAGGTATTTCTTCCAGGGTTAGGGTTGCAGCCATTGTTGCTTCAGGAGCGCAGTTTTTCGATGTGAGGCTGTCGATAGACGTAGGAAGCTGCTCTTGCGCAGCCTCAGTTAGTTGAGCGACGGGCTCAGTATTTGAACTGGCGCCTTGTGGTGGACACTCTGCTTCCACATCTTGAGCAGCGCGCTCGGCGCCCCTCTCAGGAGGCGCACATGACGACGGCGCAGGAGAATGCAGAGGGGCATCCATCTGCATCTGCGCAGGGCTCTCCTCCAGGCGGCCTTTGGCGCCTATAATAGACACCTTGTTGGTCGTGTAAATGGTCTCGCAGCGAGGCTCTGCCTCCATCGCACGGCGCAAAGTACCCACAGTGTGCCCTGCAACGACTGGATGTGTGTGTGGCCAGGATTATAAGGCGGGCGGGCAGGGTTCCTCGGGGACTCCGACGGAAGACGGCTACAGACGTAAGAGAAAAAAAAAGCGCCGTTCAAAGAAAAGGCCTCGGGTTCGGCCAAGAATGCAAAAGGCTGAAACCTGCTGTTGGTTGTGCTGCTCGCCCAGCTTGCCGAAAATGATCGGAACCACAGCAGTAGAGAGAAAAGATGCTGTCCGCTCTGAAACAGTCCGCCCTCAGAGAAGGTTTCCGCCCCACGAGATGCGGCTAGCTGCGTCCAACAAACACGGCGGAGGGAATCCAATCGAAGGCAGAGGAGACGGATTGTCGCTTTGGAGCCTGCCTCGTCGTTTTGAGGGAGAGAAAATGCCAAAAAGGGGGAGAGGAAGTACAAGACGAATAAGACGAAGGGCGTGATGTCTCTCTCGAGGACGATGGAATAAAAGACGTTCTTTTAGTATGTAGGGATTTGTAGAAAAGCAAGTCGAAGAGTCAGCTGAAAGATCAAGCAAGCCCCCAAGCATGGAATCAAATCGCAAAATTTTCGAACTTCCAACACACGACTAAGGCAGGTACCAGCTACCAAGCTGACGTCGAGGAGCAAGCGGGAAATTCGGGCCGGCCAAGGGTATCGGTACAAAGGAGAGAGACTTGGGGGAAAGAGAGTTTGAGCACAAGAAACGCCCATGGGGGAGGGAAAAAAGAAGAACCAGGCAGAAAAAACAGGTGGTGGTGGCAATAGCTCTTTGGGGGCGTTTTCATTTTTGCCGACGGTGTTAGAAAGGGTACCTGCGTTCACCTGTCACGGCTGCCTCTTCTGGATGTACCTGCGTCGGCATTGCTGGGGAAGTCCGGAGGTGAAAAATGACTCTGAGAAGTATGGCCATGGGAACCAACACCGCAAGCCGTTCACGAGACGAAATTCATTGTCACACAAGGAAAAGCAAGGCCCTGTCTATGTACGAATACTCGGTCAGGCGTAGCGCAAATGCTGCACATCAGCAGAAGCCGAATCCGGCAACTCTCCTCTGCCAATCCGTTCACCAACGCACCCAATGGGGCCTAGCTGTGACTTGTATGCTTTGTGCTGCTCACATTTGCTTGCATTTGCCTTTGATCTTTTTTGCTTCTTTAGTGGACGCGCCATTACTTTCGAGCCAATGTCTGGTTGCGTCCCGTCCACATCCCACCAGAGCGGGAACAGGGATTAGTTGCCTGTCTAGGATGAGATCCCGTTCTCGTGACGCGGGGGATCCGTCCAGGGGTTCTGGCGAGTCCATTGGAGGTGAACTGAACCCCGTGCTACGTGATCTGAGCGACACTGTCCACTCCCCAGCCTGGCATTTTTCATGTTGGTTCCTAGGACTGTGTGACGTGCATTAATAGGTGTGCAGACGCAGAGTATCAGATGATGGAATTTCAGTCAAGTTAATTGGGCCTTTACTGTGCTATCTCGTAGTCAGCAGCAGCACTAAAATTACATGGGCTACCAAGCGGAGGACAGAAAAAACGAGACCGGGAAGAGGTGAACCATACGCCTACTGCTATGTCTACATTTCCCTACTATATCTACATTTCCCTATTACATCTATATTTCTCTGGTAACTGCTACTATATATATATATATATATATATATATATATATATATATGACTGCTCCGGGC